>JAQGAO010000946.1:0-27971 GCA_034697705.1 Ommatoiulus sabulosus | reverse complement strand
TTTACGGTACTTTTAAAATTTTACGGAACGGGTGCCGTTATCTCTGCTGCCAGTACTTTTCCGTAGATTTTACGGAAATTTTTTTTACTGTGTGTGTATGCATACAGTATTTATTAGATAGCGTATAGAGCAAGAAATGCGTAGTGCGCATGCGCCGCAAAACGGAACTTTATCTACATGTACATTTACGTTTTCCATCTACGTGAAGCTGCGGCATTTCCTGAGTGTGGCTATTGTTACCGTACCAAAATTGTTTACATTAGTTTACGTTTCCAAAAACAACTGGCCACTTCTTAGCAACAGAAAGTTTATAATTAATGTTTTCTCCAGTGTGGACGTATAGCTTATTCCAGATAATGAAGTTGCCAAAGTATATCACAATCAACTGGCCATACGTATATTTCGTTCCAAAAATACTGTATATCACAGCCGAGTATATACATGTATAATATTTCACACAGTTTTCTACCTAAATGGACATTTTTGTGAAAACTCAATTTGATGCTATTTTTGTGAATTTCAGTTTTCAACATACATTTCTCGTGATTCCGTATAGACATCGACAAATTACCGATGTGTATACGCTAGAAATTTGCTCATGTATTACTACAATTGAACAGGTCCTGAATAGTTGAAATTCCTGCCACCAAACAAGGTGCCACGATCGTGCACTCGTAATTAATACAGCCCAAGCAGCTCATTGAAATTTCCTCTAAGGCTAAGCATTAATATACCAGATTCCTACTGATGTATACAAGTGGGTCGAAATGCTTGAGCACCCTGCTCTAAAAATGCTTTTGTCTATAGAAGAATTTTCTGCTTAATAATGGAGAAAAAACCAGACGCTTTAATACGCTGTCAGTCAACCTTGTATAAAGATGCAGGAATAGTTGAACAACATTTCAACATCTATATACGAGCATTTTCCTTTAAAAGTGAATGACCAACATGAAAAAATTTCGTCAAATAAATCTGAATATTAAACATGCTTGCACGCAGTATAATGTTTATATCAGAAAACCAAAAAATATTTCAACTTCAAAAGATTGGGTATAGTGAAATTACAATTACAAGTTTAAATACTTATATACTGTACATCATTAACGTTTGTCAAACTTCAGCGTTACCATCCCCATTCAACGCATACCTGTATATTACAAATTATATTTTTATAAAAAAATGATTTAAAATGTGAGCATTTATTTTACAAATTAAAATATATAATTGTACAAAAAGTTCCCAGCTTAATGCGAAGGAGGTGACGATTTGTATTCTTTCGAGCAGCCTTGGGTCACCTTGCCTTCCAGCGCCCCTTTTGAATTTCTAGAACCCCCAAGGGGGCGAATCGCCCACTTTAAGAATCACCGATGAATATGTACAACATGATTTTATTACCGTGTACCTGTTATAAGTACACGTGCAAGTATGCGTTACTAATTATAATATAATTAATACAGGTAGTGGGAGTTCATTTATGACCTTTTGGAAATGAGGGAGCATCTTGATAGAATACTCCTATACTACATACGAAAATTACATATGATGCTTAAGCATGATATTTACAGAGATGTTCACGCATCGCAACGATACACTAGTATATTCGAATTTGTATAGACATGACAACACCTCCAACTACTAGATATCGATCTCAGCCATACTGAAATTTTAACTGCCACACGTCAATATGGTGTCATAGACATACAATCGGAGTAATCGTACAACCAGTTCCATTGTCGGTGTTCGCTTCAAGAGACGCATGTCACTTTCACGTATTGTATACTTGTTCCTCCATTTTCACTCGAAGCGTATGCGTATAGCCTGCGTGCATTTCTCTGCTTCAAGAGGCACGCGTCGTTGCATGCCGCTCGTGTTGCATTGTCATTTAAAAAAGGAATCGTCAGCTGTCGTCAAGCGATATGCTAAAGGCCTTGGAATTTATAGAATTGTAAAGCTCGCATTTCGAGCTTTACCACCAAAAAAGTCATAAGGCCGTGTCAGGTGGTGTCACATTCGGAAAGAAAATTGTTGCTTGAGCAGTCGAGCAAATACATGTACATGTACATAAGATTCTTAAGCATAAATATTAACACAAAATATCTACATGTAAGCTGCCTATAGATTAATCACGCATCAGAAGCAGAGAAATGCAACGTGTGATTTGTGTAAAAATAGAGTAACATGTACTTGAAAAGTGACGTGTAGTTGATCTTGCGTCAGTTGAAGCAAAATTCGACTATATTTGTAAAGATTTCTCAAAATTTTAGAATTCATAATGTTCACGCCATGGACAGTTCAAACGTATTATACTGTATATATCACCATTATACTCTGTATAGGTTTGCTGCCGAAATTCCAAAACATCGGCGCGAGTGAAAGTGGGTGTGAAGGCGCTACATAAAATGTGAAAATGCATCCAAAAGTGCGCGTAAATACACGTGAAATTGAAAGCTAAGGGTGTTTCGACCCGCGACCCTGGGCTTCTATTTGAACCGGATTGTGGCAATCAGCGTTTTTATATGGGCTACTGCTCGCCGCGTGTATCTGGGTAAGAGCGACGCCCACGCCGCAACGTAACCCACGCGGCGAGAGCTGACACTACTCCGCCCTTTGAATACCTTTTTTAATGCCAATTTCATTTATGGACCGTGATTCCTTCGCTCGATTATGATTACGACAAAGGCGCGTGGGCTTCCTCGTTAACAAATGCGTGAAAAAAAAAACAGCCACCTAAATAAATGTGACGCCAAAATGGCCAAATGGGGAACGTGACCTTCGAAGGGAAGGTATTCGGCTACAAATTACAGCGTGCAGGCATCACTTTCCCAAAAGCTTCTTCAATTTCAAAAGTCGAGATTTTCGTGGAAGAGCAAAACTAGTTTCACGCAGCCGTGCACGGTTTCGGAAGATGGAATCGTCCAGTAAAAGGATGACCGGAAATGGACGTGGGTCGACTATCTCGTAAAACCTAAACATGTACACATGCAGCAAAAAAAAAAAAAATACCCCCCTCTAAGAAATGCCAATGCATTGAAACAAATTTCCCAACGTGCGGCGTAGATTTTCAGAAAGCTATAGGTACACAACTCGAGGTAACTAACGAAACTTTGGTGGGCACTTGGAAAACGAGTTTCTGAAAATGGAAACTCAATCACTGTAACTGGAAACTTAAATCGGAAAGTCGAAAAACCATGATTTGAAAAATCAGTTTAAATTTCGGATACTTAATTGCATTCCAGTTTTAAGAAACTCGTTTTCCAATTTCGAAAACGAAGTTTAAGTTTAATTTTCCTCGGTGAATTTCCCCACCTTAGAAGAAGTACATGACGTACATTATACATTAGATGTGGAATCAGTGAAAACGAAACGTGAAAGAAAACGTAAGAAATCCATAATTTTTGGAATGGTTTTCCGATAATTAATTCCTTAAATTAACGTTCCAGTATACGACCATGCTGCGCGCAACTGCAGTGCATTTTGTTTAGTCAAAATTGGTGTTCTCATGCAGATGTAAGTGAGGTGTCATTCAAGGAAGTCATCGCTGCTTTTAAATCAATGAATGCATTACATGTACTTTTGCACAAGTGACTTCACGACTGCTGAAGTACGATTTCTAAAGCTTATGCCTGAGTACTGCACCCCTAATTAAAAATGTTGTCACGAGCGGATAACAATTTTATTGGATGAATGCGATAGTGGTTGACTTTTTCAAATTTTATGAATTCAAAGTGTCCAGCAAGCAAAAATAATTGCTTTAACATCATTCCAAGCGCATCACAATTCTTCTTTATGACAAGCAATGATTCATTTGAGTTTCGTCATTCAAATACAGTAGGCCTACTCGTGTAAAAATTATACACGTCTAAACTGGAAAACTGCCCAAAAATGTTAAGTCGGACGCCTATAACGTCTGTCACAATTGCAATCAATACTTTTCAACCGAGACGAGCAAAATGTGTTTTGGTCAAAACAATCATCGAGGGAAGGGCTAATCGGAATAGTATAAGGAACTAAATTTCTTTAAAAGTTCATGCAGAAAAGGTGTACTGTATTATAGTCTATCAATGGCACGCGATTGAACTTCTCATTATGTGCGTGTATACAGACGTTAATGGAGTGACAGAATGCAATTGACCTTGAATGAAGTTGAAATTAACACTTCTTAATGGATTTTTTTTTTCTTTCAGCCAGTCGACGATTAAAAAGGCTGGCTTTGATTGAGGGCCAACTTTCGTGACATTAGTTCGCGAAGTTCGTCCCACGACTTTCGTTCATGCTCGCGTCAACGGGTACCAAAGCCAAAGCAGAAATTGATAAAAGGTACGAAGAGGTTGCTCGTGAAAGGCCTACATTTTAATGTCACCTGCCAACTCTCGCAATGCAGATCGAGTGACCCCTTCCTTCCCTCAGGTGAGCATCGCTGAGAGATGACCTCGTTCAAAATTTAGGTCCAACGAAAAACAATTTGGTAATGAAAATGTAAAGGAAGATGAAAAAAGAACCTTAAAGAGGTCAAGGCTCAAACTATAGTAATATTACTACTGTATATTATCAAAATATAGTAATGTCACTACGTGTAATAAATTTGTTGTAATTTCGTCGCATCGAATTGCGTCATTGAAGGAACTGATTTTTAAAGGTAGGCACCACTGTTGGGCGAAACTTCGTTAAAATGTATAGTTTCCATTAAGAATTTTTGACCAGTAGGCTAGTGGGCAACTTTGTTCCTGAAAACTCGGTTCGGAAACTTGCATTCTAGTTTCGGAAACCTCGACATGTGCACCATGCACCTCAACACGAACACTCGCAATTTGTGTGAATATTAAATGGAGCTGACGAGTATAAACATTAAAACGTGGGACGAATACATGTAGGCTACAGTATGTACCATGCATGATATTAATATCCAATATCCGTGTACACGGAACACCGTTGTTAGTAGCCTATCCGTTCCTCGTTATTTTAGCGTTACACGAGCGCGCGGTGAAAATACAATGTACTTAATTAACATTCCAAGTGGTCTATCATCAGTTCTGAATTACTGGTAACTTTGTACTAGCGTGCATGCTGAGGAAATGAAAAAAGGATGCCATTCGTGTTGCCTTAAAAAGCAACGCGTCTAAATGCAGGCCTAGATGATAAACGGCAATACTGGTATTATTTGCATAAATGTATCTCCTTCAGGCAAGGTATCCCGCCTTTGAAGTGCAACAAAAACGAACTGGCCTTCGTGCTTTCTTAATTAGTGAAATTCCCGAGCTTGTTTATTCCGAATATTAAATAAAGTTTTAATAATAAAATGAAGGAAAGAAGACCCATTATATTATCATCAATGACCTGCTTTTTCTGTTTTCACAGAAATTTCATTCTATACATTAGGCAGGCAGGTGCGTTAATTTCGAGAGAACTGACCGTGAATATTTAACGACGCCCGAGAGAATATTAAAAGTGTATACATGTACAGTATACACTGTAAATACAGTCAAATCACATTAAGAACAACTCGCTTTATTATACCAATTTCTGATAGTACGAACTTATTTCCACTACATGTACTCGTCTATAGAGTATATGGACGAATAATGTTCATTTCTTCGTTTAAGACGAATTCCGGATTCGGATATTACAATTGTTCGGCTTAAAACGAATGAAGTTTCGAGTTCTCTGAGAACTCGCGTTAAAACGAACTTTAGACAATATGAAAAAATGGTGTTATATTGGGGAATTCACCGATGAAAGTAATTGCACAGAATCCCATTCACGTACGCTTGGGGGAGGAGATTTCAACCAAACTTCGATGAATCTACAGAATAAACTTTATACTTTAAACTACATGTAAAAACTAATAAACTGTAGTGCTTATTGTTGAAATCATGTTTTGTCCGACATCCAGCCGACATCTATTAATACGAACTACCGTTTAAACGAACAAATGAGGTCGTCCCTTGAGATTCGATTGAGACGAACAGATTCGCCAACCATTTTTAAGTTATTTGAATTAGACACCCATTAAGGCAATTTTTGTCTCCCTTAGGCTGCACAATCGACCGCAAAATCCGTAGATTTTGAAGAAGGGGAAGGAGATGCGAGAGAGATTGTCCAACTTGAGTCCCCATGACTTCAAAGTGCAAAATTAAATTCAAAATACGGAGAGGGGATGCTGTATGACGTACTAGTACATGTAGAATAGTACAGATGTACTGAACTTGGACCACTTTAAAAGTTATGAAATGAGTTTCCCTATTTTGAATTTCGTAATCTGTTGGAGAATCCGCGACCATCCTTCGACGATGTTACCTAGGCCACCTGAGTGTGACATTAAATACGTGATGAACTTTTTGCCAATTAACCTGCACAGGCAGCAACAACTCCGCCATTGGCAATACCTTCTGAAGAATTTCCCACTGCTCACTGCTTTTACGAACACACCGTCAGACATTCTTTCAAATAAAAAGGTCACTCACGAGGGTTATCTCGAGGGTCACGTGAGGTCATATCTGGTCCTATTTAGCTTTCCGACTAGTTCAGGTTACTAAGGTGGTTCCACTCCTAAAAAGCTACAGGGGTTCCGATTTTACTACCTAGAAACACAAGGTCAACAATACAGGCCTAGTTGATAGCTGTTTTTTGTTTTTCAGGATTAGTGACCTTTAAATAGAAAATAGGACCTTCAATCCACTGAAGTGTAAAAACAAATGTCAGACACTTATTCCTAAAAGCAAATTAAATCTAAAAATAGACGTTTTCAAAATTAAATGACGCGTACCACAACTAAAATAACAGCTATAGTATTTGGCCAAATATATTTACAGGACCTTTTACGTGAGTCGGTATTTCAGAAATTTACTTCCACTGAAATATATTTTCTTAAAACCAATATTCTTCGATTTTTCATGTGATGAAAATGGGTTTTTCATTTTTTATTTTATTTTGTAGTTTATAGAGAAAATAAATTTTAAATAATTGAACAAAACAAAAATCCGCTTTTTTTCATTAGTTCCATATTTATTTAAAAAATGAAAAAGAAAGCTGGACAATTTTAAATTCTTTGAAGATGGTAAAAATGTTGCGTGCACACTCGTATTATAAAATGTTCAATGGATTGTAAACTTTCACTAGAAAAAGTTTTGAACTGGTAGTCACGCGATACCGGCATTCTGAATTGGGATTAATTAAATTGCGCCATCAATGGCAATTTCGAACATTCTTAAATTGGTACGTGTACATAATTTAATTCAAAGAAATTGAATTAAACGCTATACGTGTTACCACTTTTGAAACATGTATTTTGCGTGAATCTTTACAGTAGCCTATACAGTACGTTGATGAATGTACCTTACCAAGGATGAAGTGAAAGTTATGATGAAAGGCCGCAAAAATGAGGGTTCAGCAAATCATGAAATAATTATAAGATGTGCAAGTTTGGGGACTTCCTTTCAAAGAAAAGCATCGCAATTAATTATCATCAACAGCAATTCTACAAATTGCTATAGTTCCCATAATTAACCCCATGACGAATTGTCATTTTTGCTCAATTATTTTTCTCAAACATTTGCTCTCATAATTAACACGTCCCTTCCACTACGAAAAACAGATTTATCATGCCCATTTCATGTTAAGGTAAAAAAATGTGTTGCAGATGCCAAATGATGCTAATTTACTGGTGGATGCTGTTGTTCACTAACTAAGGGCAGTTTTGTCAGTCATTTGATCCTCTTTACACAAAAAAGTGCAACGTATTAATCTGTTTACTAATGACATTAACCTTGAAAAAAATTCTCACACCAATTAGAGAACAGATTTTGCACAGGTGACTGACGCTGTACGAGCGTAAATCTGCAAAGTGATTTTCTGATAAGTCTGATGTCTGAGTGCCAGTATACAGTTCATTGTTGATATGGGATTTGAAAAGATAAGGAGATCATCGTAATAATCAATATAGCATCCCCGCATCTACGTTTCAATGAGCATCACACACGCTGCGACAATGTACTACAGCGTAGGACATCCGTGTCTAGGCACCAAAAAAGCAAATTTGAATTTCTGGGCACGGCATAACCACTGCTTTCCAGTTTCTGGCAACGCCTCAAAATCCGCACGTGGATCTGTCAGACACTAACAATAGCGTCGAGCAACCCTGACAAGCTCGCTTAATGCTCTTTTATTGATCAAAAACTGAATACTACAGAAGAAGAAGATAGTCAAGGGTCAATTTCAAACTTCTGGTAACGCTGGGCATGTCCAGTTTTGCTCATATAGACCATACACTGGACGAAGGGTTAAACACCATCGAGAGCTCCGAAGATGGAGTCTCTGGCAATTAAAAATTGATTTCTTAAGAACAAGAACTTAATTACATTTTACACATGGATCAACTATTTTAATCTGTTGCCAAGCGGAAAATTGACGGCCGAAGCCCGCGGTCAAGCAAAGGCGAACCTCATCGCGCGTACGTGCAATTTCCCAGACGCCATGATGCAATGGGGGGGGGGGATGGTAGCACCGTGCAGGGGGGAACGAAGCCAACAGGTGACTTTTCCAAACTTTAGCGGCACGTAAGAATTCTATTTTCCCAAATAAGGCAACTGAAAAGTCGAACTGAGCGAGGGGGTGTACGTACCGATGTTGACCAGTTTAATCCCATCGGCGGCCACCGCATTCAGCGCCGTTTGCACGTTTTCCAAAAATTGATGTTGGTTGATGGGCTTGGAAATCTTGCGCCCGATTTTGCGCTTCTGAAGCACTTCCACGAGCGCGATCAACTTCACCCCGTCGCAAAAATCCTTTTGTAGGTCCTCCACCGAGAGACCTACGTGACGCAACTGTTCGTTAACCCAATTCGTGAACGTATTTTGCTGAATTTCTATCCAAACGTTTTCGTCCCCTTTGATGCTCATTCCTTTGGCCGCGTGCCCCTCGGGGGAGCGGGCCACTAGGCCGCTGTGAGAAAACATCAACTCGTCTTCTTCCATGGTTAATCTTCTTCACTCTTGAGCACGAGAAGCACCACCAGCATCCGCGCACTTCTGATCGCAACTTTCTTCCAAGTTTTTCCACGCAGTTTCGCCGATGTTTTAGGCGTTCACGAGCGATCGACCCACACAACCACCGAGCGCATACCTGCTGGCCCGCGTACCTGTCTGCCCACGAAACGACTGACGCGCCACCCAGCGAACGACTCGGACAGCTGCTCGGGAGAGTCCATCTGAAATCTATGGGGTAGACATGAAGGTAATATTATCAATGAGGTACCTGTCCGGGAACTTTTGAATACCACTCGGGGAATCTTTTGTAAAATAACTTCAAATAAACTGGGTAAAGAGTGGGATGAAATCAGCGAGGTGAGAAAACTATGCCTTGGTCAAACTCGAGAAAAACAAAGTAAATCTGCGATTTTTCACCACACAAAAAAGCGAGACTTGAAATTAACTCCAACCAGTGTAATCTATTAAACTTTAATAAATTATTTGCTATTTGGGGTTAGTCTAAAGTCTCCGCTGTTGAGAAACTGCATCCAACCACTCGAAGATCACGATTCAATGAATAGAATTGAATTGATGACGTTCGTGTTATATTTTTTCCTCAATTTCGAATACTCGGAGCGGAATCAACATTATATGGGTTTCGTGTTTTTGTTGACGCAGTCTGACACCTTATGACGCCACACCAGTATAATTAAAAAATGTCCGATTTTAGAATTTGTAAACTTTACTTTTTATATTTTTGCTCAAAATTACAAAAGTATGGATGCACTTAGTCAAGAAATAATGTCTAACAGCAATATACATGTAGATGCTGGCATGGATGATGTGTAAATGCTCAAGGAACTATATCCTTAGTTTTGAAAACATAATTGGATAAATTTGCGAAAACTGAAGCGTGAATCTTTGTTTTACGAGGATGCAATTATCGGGATTTCGGCTACACGGAACAACAGTTTACACTTTCTGTTGCATGTTTGAAACTCCTCAAACAAGTCACTATATCGACAAAAAACACCTCGTTTTCCATCCGAGTGAAGCAGCGAAACGATCGAAAGTTGTTCATCGATGAAGGGCAAGATTCTGGCTGAAAGAAGGAAAAGTATTGATAATGTAGAAAAATTGCACGACATGAGGTGTAAATAGTTTAAAACTTTCTCCACGAGAATAAAACGCCCTTATTTCGTTAAATTGAAAATAACTAGATATCGAAGCAATTTTTCGTGCTGTTTTATACAAGTAAATTGTCCAAAACGAGTGTGACCTCTGCCCTCTCGCGTTAACCACTAAAGCCCATTAACGTAAATACATGTATTATGCTGTATACAGTTCACGTTTTTTCTCAGATTGTAATCAAACTGCGGATTAATATTAATACAATTATTAATAATTCAAGATCATACGTTTACCTTCATTCTTTAAAGCTGAATTTATGGACGGGCCCGTTATAATCTGCTAATGAACTTTTTTGCGAATCCACGTCAGATGTAACACCCATGTGACTTAATTCTTTGTGTTGGTGGAAACTACTTAAATTCGAAGGCAAATCTGATTCAAGGTTTAACGATTATTTGATGAAAGGCATGCGTGAGTGGGTTCGCATACATGAATGACAAAATCTTCGAGAAATTCTTGGCGTAAGCTGACAATTTTCGAACCATTCACTTCTTCAGAAATAATTAAATAAAAGCAATACACAAATAAAACTCGTCGTCGTCTATAACGTCCTTCTTTATTTGCATTGCAATCATCCATTCAACTTGTATATTTTGTTAAAAATAACTCACAAACTAGAATTTCGGATGATCCTCATAAGGGACCATCCATAAAGGACGTCCGGCAAAGAGAGGGGGCCCCCTCCCTTTGGGGGGACTTCCGGATGTAAACTTGTGCTTAAACTGTCATCAGTTTTAGATGATAAATCGTTTTATTTTCTTGCTAGTCAATTTTTAGGCAAATTTGCTGATTTTTTCAGCTTTCTGTAGGTCTGTGGTTCACTAATGGTAATACAGTATCTTCAATGTAAAAATTTATAAAGAACATAACAGTGAATTAATAATTGCTTCTGTAATCAACAAGTTGTTTTCAAAATTGGACGGGACATTTGAGGGGGGGGGAGGAGTTTAAAAACCTGGAAAAATACAGGACGTCCTTTATGGGTGATCCCTAACATGATTCTGCAACGGGTCCCTTATTCTCCTCCCAATCCAAGAAACTTCCTTTGTAATTCCTTAGCCTAGAAAAACAGGAAAGCGAGCTTGTATAGTTATGCAAATTTAGCATTATCTGGAGAGCAATAAGGCACAAGGTCTTTGGCCTATCGAATAAGTTTGCATTGTGCGTTTGTGTCGTGAGATTAGAAATGAGTCACTCGTTATGATCGGATGAAAACAACTTCGTAGTCAGTTTTGTTCTCTTTACTCGAAAAACTGGCAATGACAGGACCCTGTTTTTCAGTTCTTTTCTTCAACATGCAGACCCACGTTTGAAATGGCGAAGCAATAATGCAAATTCCATCATAAGTGCATGACTAAAAGTACCGTATGTCGGTGAAGGTCGCTTAATACAGTTCCACCTTACAACCTCAAACAATTCGCCCTTATTTCCTAAACGTCTAATCAGAGCCACAACCTAAATAGCTTAATTATAGGCGGATTAAGTAGATAGGCATCAAATGGGTGGTTGCGGTTCATCAGTGGGTTACTGTATGTGGAAGATTGATAAAAAAAATGTGTTGTGTGCGAGCACGTAGGTGGACGCCAAGAACTAAAGGGTGGAGAAAAAAAATGCTGGAATTTTTTTTAATCTTCCCATCTGCGCAAACGTGTTCTGGACGCTGGATATGATCGCCCATAATTGAAAAGAACGGGATATTTTATGTTAGGGTATTAACCTTGAAGTGGACGTATTTCCAAAGTTTGTCCGGCATGGGTCAGTGACATTTTTGACCATGTATGTGTAAGCTTGGGAAAAATTCCCAGATCGATAACATCAACCGGGCATGAGTTAACACCTTTGGTTGAACATGCATGTACGATGAATTATGGGTTCTATGAAATTTTGCCCCCGTTTCAAAGATAATGTATGACTTAGAGAATCTTTAACACAGAAAAAAAAACATTACAATTGCAAAGTATTATGCCTCATTGGACGCCAAAAAACCTCATCAATATTAAACTTTTTCAAATTGTTGGTTGGTTGGTTCAAAATAATTGAATGAAATTAATTAGATTTTTTAACAAATGTCGCAAAAATATTGGCATCCTTAATAATGATAGAAGGCATGCTACGGGGATTGAGTATTACGAGGAAAAAAACCTTAAATCAACATCGTTTTATGTATAATACTGCAATTAGACAATAAATAATTATCTTGTAATCAATTCCTAATTATTAAATTATTTCCTCCATTAAACATATTTATTCTATCAATTTTCATTTTACTGACACCTTACTGGTTATCTGAATCGTCTGGCAAGTTGCGTGCCCACAAACTTTTATATAATTTGATTTTAGTTAATTGGCAAGCTTAAGCACTTTTCATCTCAATTTTAAATATAAAAACATTCGCGAAAATGCCAGTTTTCAAAATAGGTTTTGGGGAAGGCGTTGGGGTGCGAGATTGTGAAGCTAGAGGGCTTTCCATAAAAATGTACATGTATACTGTATAGGAAAGAATTATTTTTGTCCAATGTGTCGATCAAGATGCGGGAATTTTCAATTTGAACACATGATTTACAAAATAAAGTTTAAATTACATCTGTACATATTGGATGCTATGCTATTCGAATTATTTGATGAGGAACAAAGAACTTAAAAAGGACTCGTATGAAATTTAATATGACGTCATTTTATAAATTAACGAAGTGCTTAATTTAATTTCATAATTGGTACCAACTTGTGATATCCGAGTTGTATAGCATCGTTTTGTGCTATAGTCGACCTCCTTCCACTTCGACAATAAATGATAAAATTGTCGTCGTCGGGCGAAGGTTTCTTGACTCCAAACTTCTTTCGGAATTGATCGTCCGTCAGCTGCAGAGCCTCTTTAAATTCTGCAACTTTTTTTAAAAGAAATAACAACGATATAAAATTCAACGAGAATGCAAGAAATGCTAAACAACCTCTAAAAAGGATTACGAGCATAAAAAAAGCCTTCTCAGCAAACCTGCATCAGTTTCCTTTCTCGCTTTCATAATTTTAACTCTTAATTTAAACAAAAGTTTTGTGATGTTTTCCGGGTCCATGAGGTACTGCGTGGGGGTGCAGCTTTCTTACAACAACAATAACAACGTTGGGGTAGAGCTCATTTTATTACGCTTATTATCATATTAGAATAAGATAGGTTTGGGAGAAATAACCATGCGGCACAAAGAAACTTAGATAAAAAAGGTAAATAACGACAACGTGAGACATAACTTAAATTTGAGGCCAAGCTTTTTTTTTACTACAACTTGATGAGAAGGCAGCAACAAAACAATTGGCATTATGCGAAAATATTTTTTTTGCCTAATTTGAAATTTTAATGATATTATTCAACTACAATTGCATAGGTTTTCATTATTTTGAGCCTGAGGGTCGAATCCTATAATTATATGCGTGTGAATAGTCAAATAAAACAGCTTATATAGACATAGGAATTCATATTTTGCAAAACAAAAAAAAAATAGAAAAGAAAATTACCGTAGACCATAAACATTTCATTATTATCGTAATCCTCATTATCATGCACCATTGCAATCATTATCAACTGCATTCATCAACTCAACGACATATGCACAGTATATGCATGCACTAGTATATCAATAATTGGGGCTTAAATTTGTAACTTCCATTCTGTGATGCATGAATTTGGACGCATGTATTTTTGGTAATTGCTACAATGACATATGAAATCCACTTTCCAAAATTACCAACTTTTCAACTTTTTAGATATATTTTTCAAAGCATTTGAAAAAAAAATAATTGTCAACAATATTTGTATTATTATTTTTTTTAAAGAACTGTTTGCCTCACTCGTACTTAAAAATAATGATCAATGCGCGAGTCCAAGCACGAACTCGACATCTGGTGACAAAAGTACATACATGTACATTGTGCTAAATATAGGCTAAAGTTGTTTCTTCCATGGCTTTCCACGTAAACGTGTTTTAATCATTTCGTCGCTAATGAGCATTAATTAATGAACACCTGCAGGAATCGTTGACTCAATTTGTGAATTGTACAAACGTTGCAGATGGCGATTATGCATTAGCCAATAAACTTCATAAAATGATTGAAGATGACAACCGCAGCCGCAATGCCTGGGTATTTTTAATCGCGTTGATGCAATAATTAATATTTATCATTTCGATATTACACGGATACGTACTGGACGTCATTATTTACAATCTGTTTGCCTACATGTACATGATACATGTATGTATTCATTATACACTGTGTTAATGCCCGATTTTATCAACAGTTTTTTATTTCATTTCGATAATCGCTTATGATAAACCCCTTTGGCGGCTGGTTCGATGACACTAATTCACCGCATATAGACCGATCGAGAGACAGTCCGAATTGTTCATTGAAGTGAATCCGTAGATAAGATAAAACTTACGAGGTACATTGACTGCCGAAGGAATGCGACCAGATTCTTCCAATTCGTCAGGCTCACGAACATCAAATAATTGGATAACGGAACCACCCTCAACGAGTGAGAGTAGTTCTTGGAAGGAAACATCTGAAAAATAAGCAATAAAAAACACCTGATGAATTTGCAGGGCAAATACCATTTTGAATTTTCTTTTTCATGCTCTTGGATATGATAACTCGTTTTGACGTCACGCGTGCATTGTCTAAAACACCCTCGATGGCATTACGAATTTGCATTCAAATTGACCGTGACGTTACACCCGTCAGCTCTAAAAATAAGTTCAGTCGGCGCTGTGAGACAGCCAGGGTTATCCCTCTGTTGGTAAACGTGTCAGTGACTTATGTACGTTAATCTCATCTTCAAAGCATCACTATTGGTCAAACGGTACTGATTAAATCATTAACTAAATTGTGAAGTTGGGGTCCATCATGACCAGACTGCTTAGTCTGACTTAATTTGTATAATGATCCCCCCCCTCCTGCCAAATGACACTATGTACTGACTGCAGGGTAAAGAATTGAATTGAATATCTTTTTGCATTCAATAAAGGTGAATATGGGAAAGCTTTTGGCAAAAGTCGCCAACGCAGCCTCCGATAAAGTCCATTTGGAAATTACCCCACTAATTAACCATGACACCTTCAAGTTGCTCCGGGAATACAAATTTGCTCCAGTTTCGGACTTCCTCACTCAATCTCAATGATCGTGAAGATTTTTTGCATGTTTATTACCCCAGTCCAATACAGTATTTTAGTATTTTGAAGGTATCTAAGTGTATAAGGGACGCCGTTAAACCAAGTGATGGTGCGAATATTTCAATAAAATTGCGCGAGTAATTTTAGTAAGTTTGGTCGCGTCATCTCACGTCTCACGACACCTTTTCCATCAATTTCAAGTTTAAATCGTGACACTGTACTTGGTATATGAGCTGCAGTCATTGGGTATTAACCAGTGTGATTAGCATAGTGTGAATGGGGTTAAGTGTTCGTTTGCTGTGTGCCAGTATGGTGGCCCAACTCATCCCCGCAATGGTCTCTCCAAAATCATCCCAAAAAAAATTGGAGGCGCTTCCATCATCTCCCACATAACGAAATGCCCTTCCCTAAAAAAGCGCTCTGGGTCATCCATCACGTGTGCAGTAATAAAACTGAACGTCCAACCCTGTATTATAACTCGCGGTTCCTTGGTATGCAATTACAAATCCCATCAAAGATATCTTACTTAATTCCAAGGCCATTTTCGAATTGCATCGACGACGAGAATATCAAATTGCTGTTTTTCATTTAAAACGTACGATTAATGCAAAGAATCGAATTTCGATTTATGCCAAATAAGTCGAAACTGTGGGGCATATGCGTTAAGTGGGAGAAGAAACCCATTAAGTCTGAAAACTTCATTAATTTAAAATGATAGAAAGTCGACACCTTTTACCTCTCCCATGTTTTTTGAGCGTGCCTATATGATTTCATGTTAATCAACAATTTAAGTGATTCACTGTGCAGAAATGTAGGCTGCTGTACTCAGAAAAAGGCCGCTTTACGAATTGCACTTTTGGCAGTCGTGAAGTCACGTATGCAAAACTGACACGCTCATTGGTTTAAAAACGTCACGTCAGCTAGGTTATCGCTGTTTATAAACCAATGAATGCATTCCTTTCGCACACGTGACTTCACGACTGCTAAAAAATCCCTTCGTAAAGCATGAGTAGCCCTAATATAATGTACATGAATTAGGCAGACTATTTTGCACATACAGTACTTCCTCTAACGGATCGAGGTACGGTATCTAACTACTAGTACATGATGTAAATGGCTACGTTTAAAATTTACAAAATTTCGATTTAACCCATCGAATTCCCAGTCATATGATATTAAAATAAAGGAGTAGAATAAAATTTACCTGATGCTTTCTCCATGGCCACAAATAATACTGCGTTATCATCAACGGTGTTGGCAATATATATGTATCGAAGGTCAACATTAAATTAAGTGGAATATGCCATTTCCGAAGAACTGAAGGGGAAGATATTGGAGTTTTATTTACCCATGAATAGATATAATTAAGTCCGTGCGGATATAATACGTTATTCATTACACCTGTTATGAATAATGGAATTATGGCGTGAAACACACGTTTTATATGTCCCGCTTAATTGAGTTATTAGGTGCGATCATTAATAAAGACCGCACCATATTTGACTTTGAGTCTTTGATTAATCATTGAAATGGAGCAGCATTACGTGCGAGGGATGAACGAATTAATACTTTTGCTGGTTTTCATCATGGCAATTAGTGGATTTATTCGATAGTATACGCAATTGAAAGAATGCTTCGCTTACTATAGTCCAGCTAAATTAAGTAATTTAATCAATGGAATTACCATCATTACCATACATGCGTTTCTCAAGCTAGGGCAGTCCGCTCTCCTCCCGCTAGGGGCCGACACAAACTTTGTGATGGGCCACGGCCCACGCCACGTGATCATCATTCAGCGATCATACCAGAAACAACGCGTGTTGTTGTAATATTTGCATCACACTCTTCAGTTAAAATTTTAGGGACATACAGTATTATCGGTCTTGATTTCTTATTCTAATTGTAGTATATGACTTAACTATCTTTCACCTATAAATTTATGTTAATACCTCGTAAAATATCAAATTATGACATTTATTGATTTTTTAAAAAAAGTAACCTATGAAGATTATAAGAAAACTTATTTCGAATCTTCGAGCGTTTTACAAATAAACTACAGTACATGTAAATGATTTTAAATTTTATAGACGTAAATTGTTCAAGACAGATGAACATATAGACAAACATATACATGTACGAAAAGGATACTCCGACAGAATCGAACTTGAGCTGCTGTGAAGTCACGTGTTTAATTCTACAGTTTGGTTTATTTTGGTTACGCACGTGTTTTCGCGATTGCCAAAGTGCGACCTCTATACTGTAAATTAATGTATAATGGACCTTATGCAGAGTTACGTATATGGGGATGTATTACATGATCTTTTCATCGAATCAACTACTAAAAGAACGTGCTTCCGGGTAACTTTCGCCAATGGAATGAATGAAATGACACGCTGATGAAATCTGCATAAAGTCCATTGATGGTAAAATGGCAAAATGCGAACGGTAGTAAAGTAATATGACACAAGTTTGTGAGCTCCCAAATACGATGAACCAAACTACGTGTACAAATAATGAATATAGGACAAATTTCAAATTAAACAAAACAAACAGAATACTGGAAGTTTACACAAGTGTTTTATTCCTGGCGGTGACGTCATTTTCTGACATCTTCACATTGACATTTTAAAACGTACTGTTTCGCAATCCGTTAATTAATGTCAAAAAGATTTTTGTAAAAAAGAAACCAAACAATGACCAAACAATTGCCTGCCCGGCTTCGCCCGGGCGACCAGCCTGGGACGCTCCTGCGACGTCATGAGTTTGCACCGCGCAATACTTTGACACGTGATCAGGTTGCACCCGCAAGATGATTGCACTACACCGGTGTACCCAGTCGAATTCACCATAACACTCGAATACTACCAAGTGATCATTCCGGAGTTTGCTAAATATCATTATCATGGATAATGGACTTGCACACGGGTCCATTTATTTTGTTGGCGCTATTTCGCACGCAAATCAAAAAACTCATTTCTCATCATGTTTACCCAATTTTGTTAACACGCTATGATTTGCATGTGTTTTGAATTACCGTTAAATTTGGAAGAATTTATTTGCATTTCGAATTTCTGCATATGTAAATAAACATCAACACGCCAGTGGCTACTGCTGCTTTTAAATATTTCATTGCATAAAGATGAGGATTTTCGTAGAAATTCAAATCGGGTATTTTTATTACCCTGTATTAGTAAATGTAATTTTTTAAAGATAGTTTAACACATAAAACAAAATATTTTCAACATTTTTTTTATACATAACAAATCAAATAATTAGGAATTTCGAATTTTCACATTTTCCACTTATTAATTTGAAATGAATTAAAAAACTTCATTTTAATTGAAAAATTAAGAGTCATCTGGTAATCACTTACAACATGGTTGGAAAATTTAAAAATGCAAAATTTCATATTTTTTGTTATTTTTATTAATTATGCATTAAATTAAATATTTGCAATACAATTTTTTTACTATAGATAATAAGAATTGTATTGAAAATAATGAAATGAGACCACTACATGTGAAATTTTCATGCATTAATTTCATGTTGAAAAAATTGACCCCTCTAAGAATCGATACAGGAAAAAATTGGGTAAAAAATTTATTTTTGGCCTAATTTCAAATTGACACGTATTAAATTTTAAAATGTGAAATGGACAATTTGAACTTATAAAATAATCTTTTCATTTTTTTAAATAAAAATTACATGCACTATATCTAAACGCTATATAGTTTAAGCACTTCGCTATGCTTTCACAACGTTCAAAAACACGTTTCACAATGTTAAAAAATTCAGATTAGCAAAAGTTAACATTTAAATTTAAATTTTAATGAATTAATTAGGAAAACAAATGTAGGTACATGTATAACCGTAATTACAGCACATCGGAATCGGAAACGTTTCATATTTTTCAATTCCTCATGCTTTTAATACGAAATTGATGTTATACTTTATTTTTAATTTAAATAAGCACCATCTAGGAATCAATAGATGCAAAAGTTAAAAAACTTAAGTTTTAAATAAATTTTAAACAAGAACTTGAGGTATTTAAAAAAAAATTTAAAATCGTACAAAAATACCATTTTTGTCTTTCGCCATAATTTCCATAGACATTGGACATTCTGATTCCTTATTCTTACACAACTGCATTTGGCAAAGTTCTTTACCTGAGCACGGTTCAATCATCCAATTGGAAGCAATGCCGAAGAACAATGTCACAACTTCTGTCCTTGGTATCGTTACCTTACTTGGCCAATTTTTTCTCACTTTATTTACTTACTATCTTTTCTCACGTTTATTATACAGGTACAGTCAGACGGTTGCCCATAGCTACGAAAATGATTAGATAAGCAGCTGGTGAAAATTTCTGAATATGCTGTAATCCAAAGGTTTGTTTGATAATTTTTCTTGGGTGCGATAAATATTTGCTATTCAAACAATCATCGAATTCTAGGAAAGGCCTTAGCAATCGTTGCATGTTTCACCACTGAAAACAGGGTTAGGCTTTTTTTTGTCTTAAATATTCGTTTTGTTTTCTCATTCAGAGAGTTTGCTTTGTGGTAGCTTGCACCAACTGCCCCAAAATGGCTTCAACGGCTACTTTATCGAGGCAGGATATCATCGAAATGGGCGAATTGCCGGATGCGGTATGTATCAAGCTTCTGAAAGTTTACTCAAGATTTCAGTGTTGAAAACTGCATATCTGATCGGTTTTCGCTGAAAAACTCTTGATTTCTTGAAGTTTTTCATCTAAAATTGTTGTGTGCCATGCCTAACTCGAGCTCGCATTTTCTCTTTTGTAGTACTGGAGACAAGTTTTTGATAAGGTACGTTTAAATTTATGACGCATCTGGGAAAAACGTTTGGTGAATAATTCAGGTAATGGTTGTTTCAAGTTTCGGATTTTGTGCCAAAGCTGGTAAGAAACTTATGTGACGGTTCAAAATTTGATATGATGAAAAAGACGTTAATTGAAGGTATGAAACTTTCATTTAAGATATGTTTGTTCAATCGTTTCATTTTAATCCCATTTTATCAATGTTTCATATATGAAATTTTATTTTAAAAATATCTCCAAATTAGCAAGACACAATTTAATGGTTATATACTGTATATGGTACATCGATATCTCACTGCTTCACCAATGATAAACTTTTGGTTAAGGAACAACTATTCAACAAGTTGCTGTGACTGTTTTAACAACTATTTTGTCCCATCCAGTTTACTTGTTGGTCGTAGCTTGGTACTTCATCCGTTACTTTAAAAGGATGGCGAATCTTTTTGAGAGTCTGTAAAAAAATAAATTGGAACGTGTTCATGGCAAAATGGGATAATGTATATTTGTCAAATATGGCATCATTTGATATATGAGATTCTATAGTTATCAAATTCTGCAATGTCTTAAAGCTGGACAGAAATGGGGACGGCATCTTGAAGTTGAGTGAGTTTCAACCGAAGAACCGCGACAAGAAAACTCCCAGAGACATTCCTGAAGATGCCAAAAGAAAGCTCTTCTGCAAGGCCGATGTGGACAGGAATGGACAACTCGATTTCGACGAGTTTCTAAAAATGGTGAGTTGATATTCTCAAGTGCCAGCTGAAGTTATTGGTTACTGGTTAGAGCAAAGATGTAAAAATGATGAGAACATCGATCTTGTGTTCTTAAATTTATGTTTCTGGAATCATAAAGTTATGTAAGAACATGTATGCTTATGTTTCCAGAAACAAGTGCATGGTAACAATTAGCAACAAGAAATTCCTCTATGCTTCCTCCAGCGTGGACGTTGCTTAATTTATTGAAATTTTTAGAATTTAAAAAGTTTACCTCTTTAACAATAACTCTTAAACGGCGGGAATCTTAAGTTTTGTTTTGGATATTTAAACCGAAACCATGGAAGCGTCTCAAATGTTTCCAGTTTCCATTCTCGATATGTCACTTTTGAGTTTTATAAATCAGTTGTATTAGAGATTGGTTTCCCGTTTTTATTTTAAATTTAAAGTTCTAGCAAATATTTTCGTGTATTTCCACGCTTTTTAAAGTGGTATTTATTTCCGGCTTCAATATGAGCTTTTTTTTCTACTTTCTACACAGATTAGATCGCCAGATGTCAAGAAGAGACTCGATCAGTATGCCATGGGTCACTTGAGAAACTACACTCAGTGGGTGGTTCCACCCCTGAAATCTGGTGGCGATGTACCTGACGGAACAGAGTACTATCATCTTTACTCCTGTTTCCCACCTCCCTTACTCATCGTCATGTTCAGCCTCGTAGAGGTGAGGAATTTTGTGCATCGGGGAATATTAAAGAAATTATATAATTGAGTTTTTGCCTAAAGCGATATAATGGCGAACAACTTTCTAGGTTTCAAAAATTCATAAGGCATTTGAAGATGGGCATAGAGGGCAAATTTCTACGACAAATACACTATTATTTTAACAAATCACCAAATTTGGTATCTTTAAATTGCGCCGAATATTAAATAGCTGCATTGGTTTTTTAAACTTGTCGTGTTATTTTCTGAATTCTACACCCAGAAGTGATGACGGTCGTCCATTATCAAGCAGATTGCAGTGTTTCTTAATTCTCAAAATTCTCTTCGTTTCTTTTTATAAGAAAATTATCGAAGTTTTTTAAGTTGATGCCTTGAACTATTCTACAAAAAAAACATAACATGGGCCACCAGGACATGTTATAATCAAAATTCAAATTTGATTTCTTATCCTCAATCTATTAATTTTCGTGTTTTTAATTTCGTTCATAGATAGCAGTGTTCATATACTACGGAGTTGAATTGGGTGGGGTCACTGCTTACGGTCCTGTCCCTATCGACTCTCCTCTCATTTATAATCCCTATATGCGATACCAAGCATGGCGTTACATCACCTATATGTTCATTCACGTTGGGTAAGTTTGAACTGCATTTGTAAATTTTAATTTCTAGATCTCATGCTCATTGGTCAGCTTTACCTCTTTTGTACTTCTGATATTGTTGATTTTCTTATGAGTAATTCGGTGAGTATAATATGGATCTATGGTATAACATTTCTTTTTTATCTTTTGATATGCGAAGTGTGTTACACATCTTCAACAATGTCTTGATACAAGTGCTGCTTGGAATTCCCTTGGAAATGGTACGTCTAGAATAGTTTCTACAATTGTTAAGTTATTGTTCTGTAAGGAAGAAAAAAAATGCATTTTTAGACTTTGTTAATGTTTTATAATAATTGTCCGAATTGTGAAATAGTTATGAAATAAAAAAGTAGCAATTTCGTTAGAAACCGGACACAACGTACAAAAATGATCTACGTTTTTAATATCAGAATTTAATGAGAAATTTTCAGTAATTTGAGATTTTTATTAACGAACTAATTGTTTTATGAAATGAAGGCACAATTTGCATTTTTCGACTTTTTTATATTAAATCCAGTCGTTTTGAAAAGTCAGAAATAAATTAAAACATTTTAAAATCATGACATACTCAGCTGGACATATTGTATTTTTAAAAACAGCTAATTAATGAAGTTAGTCCGTTATTGTTTTTTCAAAAACATTTTTTATAAAAAGTTCAAATTGTTATTGATCACATTACGAGTTCATGTTTTTTTTCTCTCATAAAAATCGTAAAATTTAAAAATGTTAAACGTTTTTAATTTCTAATATTTAAAATTTTGAAAGTTTGTTTTCATCATTTTTAATAAAATCGATCATTTCAAAATTCTGACGTTAATGAATTCATTCGTTAGAACTGTGATGATGACGTTATTCATCTTCACTTTGGATCATGAATGACCCAAAATGGCAAATGTTTTCTAAGTAATAACGTCATCTATCTTAGTACATGTAAATGATAACGCCATTAACTAAAATTCTGACGGAATACATTAACAATCCAGACGTTATTAATAAAAATTCTGACGTTATTCATTAACATTCCAGACATCATTAATAAAATTCTGACGTCATTCATTAAAACTGTAAATGATGACGTCATTCATTCCATTAAAACTGTTTTGAGACGTCATTAATTTCAACTATGTTGATGACGTCTTCCGTTAAAATTCTGATTATGACGTCATTTGTTAAATTCTGATGAATTACGTCATCATTTACTATGCTGTACATGTAGTTCCAAGTTGAAAAATGGCAGGATAACAATTGAGTTGCAAGTAGGCTCCTGTGTCTTTTTATTTTAGAATTTATATTTTTGTTTTTGATCTTAAGTCGACTGCATTTCTCAATGACTTTTGGTTAATTTCCAATTTATATTTCGTTTAGGCTAACGGACCATGGAGAGTTGCCATTGTGTATATGGCTGGAGTTATTGCCGGTAGGAAAATGTTTAATGACCGTTGCTCGTTTATCGTTGTATTTGCATTTTAATGACCTGAAACACTTACGCCCCATTGCATTATTCTCCGTTAAATCCGTGATTGCTGAATTATGACTTGTGCCACAGCTGGTTTCTCTTTACTTGGACAATTAAGTGTTTTAAGTTAAGAAAATGCTGCGCCACACAAGGTTAATCAATGATTAAAAGCTGGTTGGCTAATGACTCGTTTAAATTGAGTTTCAGTAGTCTAAATGACTTTTTACACAATTTGTATTTGCCAACGAAATCTTCCATCTAGTACCAGCTGGTTCCAACTTTCCGAAATCTTAAAAACGTGGGACCTGGTAACATTTTAATTAAAACTCTTTTATTTTTCAGGGTCTCTCGGATCCAGTGTAACAGATCCTTATACATATTTGGCGGGGGCTTCTGGCGGCGTCTATTCCATAATGACAGCCCATTTGGCAGTGCTGATATTGGTGAGAAACAATTAAGTCATTTTACAGAAATGTCAACAGTTTAAAATTTGTTTTTCTACATTTTTCTTTAAAAATATTTAAACAAAAGAATCGACTCTCGTTTTCACGAACCTGCTGGGACTCCAAAAAAGTTCGTAAAACAAATTGATAGTGCAATTTACTTTGCAACTCAGATCGAAAATTAACATCGGAATTCTGACAAATAATTTAGGTACCAACGCAATAGTTCGTAAAAACAATGTTTTCACAGATGGGGGTACGTAAAAACGCGAGTCGATTGTCCTTAATCCTTCTTTTAACAAGAAATTTTATACATACATTATGACAGTCGAACCATCATCCTGCACTTGTTGACTTGGTGGCAGGTCCGAGGAGTACTGACTATTAGATGGTCAATAGTCTTCAGATAGTCTGCAGATGGTCAAAACATTAGGATTTGTTTCCACGATGGAAGCAAAATTCCTAAGTTGGGGTGGATAGAGGTGGACATGATGGTGACCATCTGGACCACCAGAAGAAGTGATGAAAACAAAATGTTTCATGAAAATGTGCAGCTAAAGTCAGAAACCTGAAATAACTTAAATATAAAATAAAATGTGAAAGGAGGAATGTCTCAACATGCATTATAATATTTAGAATTCCAGAACCATAACAGATTATCAATATTAGCTTTCTTCGTTTTTTGGGCTCAATTTTTTAGTTCTTTTTTTCAATTTCAGAATTGGAAGGACATGAAATGGCCAGGAATCCAGTTGGGAGCTCTGGCACTGATCATGGGCGTGGATGTCGGTTCTGCCGTGTACAACCGCTATTCCAGTTCCGGCACAGATTCGAAGGTTGCTTATGCCGCTCACCTGTGTGGGGCTGTGGCAGGAGTGCTGGTCGGCATCGGTGTGCTGAGGAACGTCAGCGTGTCCAAGTGGGAAAAGTGGCTGTGGTGGGCCTCGATGATCGTCTTCGGGGTGCTCATCTTTATCGCCTTCATATGGAACGTAGCTTTTCCAGAGTATTTCCCCCCAGCCAAATACGAGTAAACCGGTGCTTGCTCATCCCATCGGTAAAGTAGCCGTTAAAGACCGTCACACACGAGGAAAGATATATCCGGAAATAAATTTAGAGAAATTGTTGGAAAGTTATTTCAACCGAAACAACTTCCGTTTTTGCACATATGGAGCGATATTTTCACAATATATCATCCGTACAATATGTGGCAGTACTGATTCAATACTTATTCAATGCTTTAAATAACGTATGTATTTCTTGATTGGCTATTCAATAGATAGAAAATTTTGCACATGCCTGTAAATGACGTCAGTTTCTGTCCAGAAATAAGTTTCTCAGACTAGGAACATTTTCTATTCTGGAAATATATAGTTGCGAAGGAAAATTTTCCCAACACACGAGGAAATATCAAGCAATAATATACGTGTATCTGGAAACAAATTTCGGGCTATAAATTGCCTGGTGTGTGAAGGCCTTTATCCTCGTGCACTTTAAATCGAAATAGTACATGATATAATCTCAGAGTTTGGACCCAGTGCGTGAGTATAGGGTACGCATGTACAGTAACCTCGCATGTACCCTACGTAAAAAGAAATTTACTATGAACGTATGATGGTGGCTTTTGAGAAGGTCGTTCATGATTGGATTACTGAAGGTGTTGTTGTGCTAAGCAAAATTATTGAAAATAACTAACGAAATTTTTAAAAATTGAAAGAATTTAGGAAAAAACTTTCAACATTTTGAAAACAGGTTCAAAATTTTGGAAATACGTTCACATTTTTGGAAAACAAGTTAGCGGAGCATATTACTGCTCAGCTGCTCTTCCAAAATTTCGAACCTATTTTCAAAATGTTGCACTTTCTTCTACATTTTAATTCGGAAAACCTGGAGTAAATTAAGAAATGGCAACTGGTAACACCGCAAACTACTATGGTCAAATCTCATCCGGGATGAAAGTGAAGAAAGTAGTCAGTTTGCATTATTGTTTAGCAATGTTTGCATCGATGCTGTCAAAGTTTACATCTGAACAACTGAAATCCTCCACTTTTTCAGAAAAGGGCATGCATTGCCAATACATGGGTTCAAACTGGTGAAAAGTTACACATGTATCCCTAAAACTTTGTTTATGTACTTTCCCCGTTTACAGTGTAAGCTTGCAGAATGCTCAAATTTTGTTGAGAGCCAACTCTTCTAGATGATAAATTGAAAACTTTGTAAAAAAGATATTTTTTTTAAAAAAAAAAAGCTGCATTGTTCTGCTCGTGTGTCCGAAAATGGCAATAAATGTGCTTTTACGCATCCTTGAGATAAGTGATTTTTTAATGTAATTCAAATGTTTAAAAGATTAAAGGATACGTTTTTTTCAAAATAAGCACTCAATAGTAGTTCAACTTCAGTGAATATTTGATAGAAGGTAGTTTTACTGCAATTAAAGTGCAATAAATTGGATATCAAGTAATTTTATTAACATGCTGCAATTGCAGGTAAACTGCTTTTTTTAAATATTGTGCATTTTCTTTAAAATGTGTCTTCTTGTTCTTTTTTCGTGGTATTTCTGTGAATGTTATAAAAGTGTTTTGTTCATCAAATCTTTAAAAACCCATTTTCATGATTGCATGTTGGTGTTGATTTCTGAAATATTTGAAATAAGGAAGCTTCTGCTGTACATGTATTTCAAGGTGTTAAGACCGATAGCTAAATTTGTTTGTCTCACTAATTCTTATCATTTGATTTAATAATGTACTTAAATCGTAAAATGCAAGGCTATATTTTAAGGATCATCATCTTTCAATGGTCTCTCACATTGTCTGTAAAAAAAGCTTGTAATTCATGATTTTCTTTTACATAAACCAAACTAATAACCAATTTTGGACCTATTTTAAAAGGCAAAATGTATTGATTACAGATTTGAATTGTTTTGTGACATTTATTTTGGAAGATGTAAAGTGAACTTGTAAGATAATTATTGCAAGAAACTAATATAATGAATTCTCCATTTTGGCATTTTTAATCGTTTGTTTTCTTTTGGAAATTTCAATTTTTTTTATAAATTTAAAATTGCATTTTCGAAAGTTTAAACTGCAAACGACAAAATTGTTTAGGATTAATATTATTTTCTATAATTGTTTTTAACTTGAAATAATAGAATTTCTATGAACATGTATCTGCATTGTTCCAAAAATATATTACATTCTTAAATTCTTTTTAAAAATATTTTTTTTACTAAGGTTTGTTTTTTTAAAAAAATTAAATTATTTCAATTTAGTTTAAATTCCCTAATTGGGCTCCTGTTCCTAATCTATTATTTTTTATGCCAACAGAAAAAATCAAAATATTCAGAAAGTATCCAGTATGCATACGCTATTATAATTTAAATAAATAACGATTAAATAAGGAAATTATTCAAAGTCGATACAGCCGACTCGCGTTTTACTTTTTACGCACCTCCCATTTACGAACTATTGAGTAATTAATTTACGTTGCAATGGTCCCGAAAAGTATCCCATGGATACTAATTTTTACTCCTAGTTAAACATTCCCTCTGTTTTACGAACTATAGTTTTCCCTCATATAGAGTGGGTATTTTTTTCAGCTTCCCTTCGGTGGAACAGGGAATTCCCCTAACTGGAACGGGGACTGGACATGAGTTCATTGCCTACTAAACAGGGTACAAGTATATCTTTAAAACGGTAAAAGATAGGATGATAATTCCTTCAGGTAACATCTCAAATTCATCAAGCGCTATCTGGAAAACATATTTTCCGTGACCTTGAATGTCACGTTCAAGGTCATCCATTTGACATTTCCGGTTTCTTTGCAAATACCCCAGAAACCGCTGCAGATAG
>JAQGAO010000945.1:0-27977 GCA_034697705.1 Ommatoiulus sabulosus | reverse complement strand
ATATGTACAGTCATTCTTGAGTTGAAAGATGGTTTATTTTACTTTTTTCTGATAATCCGACCTTTTTTGTGTTCCGATCATACCCCCAGTCCCAAAGGTGACGGATTAGAGGGGTTCTACTGTAGCTAGACATAATGATTCGGTCTTAAATAAATAAATAGGTAGAGAAAAAAGGAAGAAAAAAAGAAAATGTAAACATTTAGTGGTGTCTTTTATATAATAACCATTTGCCTGGACAGGCATTGGGATGGATTTCAAATAACGTATATGTATATCATATGATATGAAATCCCATCTTGTTGTGCATTGCTTTAATTTTAGGCCTACACTCGCCATGGCTTTTGAGAAAAAAAATAGCTGCCCTGAGTGCCATGAGGTATTTGCCTCCAGAGCAAAACTAGATTTACATGTCAAAAGGCATAAGGAATTATCTAAGCAGGAAACCTTGGAAAATAATAACCCCAGTGAAAAGGAGCCAGGAAGTAATAATTCCAATGAGAAACTGCCTGAAATGGAATTGCTTGAAGAAAACATCAATAAAAAGCAAAAAACGGAAATAAAAGAGTCTGAAGCGTCATCGAAAAAGCTAAAGATTCAACTTGTTTGTCAAAGATGCTCAAAAACATTTGCTTTACAAAGGGTAAGCTATGATTTGTTGTTTTGGTTTGGTATATTACTTTTTGGGCTGAATCATAATATAATCGCCTGGCTATTTGTTTGGTTCTGCAGACTTTAAAGCGACATCAGAAAATCTGCCAGGAAATCTCTTTGGATTCACCACAAAAATTCCCACGTACAAGATCATCACCGCGGAACTCTACATCTAAGCCAATTAGTAGCCTTGAATATGATATGAAAGATTCAAGTTGTGATAACAATGATGATCCACATTTTAAAGTTGTGATTGAAGATCAAGAAGATACGGAGGAATTCAAAGAGGAAATGAAGGGTAGGAATTTTAAAGTCTTGTTATGTTTTCTCATTCTTTCATTGATATATATTTGTAAATTTCCAAGATGGGCATGATGGTACATGTAGGCCTACATCATTATTTCAAATTTTGTTAGTTGGTCATTTATTTACTTTCTTATGCTTTATACTTCCTAGTTTACCTTTTTTGAAAAATCTTAGTTATCAAAGATATGTTTTTCACGTGTAATTAGAAAAGCCTTTCTTCTGATAATACTTCTGCTTAATAATGAAATTCACAAAATATTATACTTAATTCTGCATTTTTATTTAGAAGGTTTAGTAATATTTTCATTGCATGATAATAATGCTACTTGTCCCAAATTTTATCGTTTTTATTTCCTCTGAATGGTTAGGTGCAGCTTCCATACTCTCATTGTTAGTGCACAATTCTCACTATTCAATTGAAGAGCAAATGACCATAATTAATACGCATGTTAACCTTAATGGCATCTCATTGGATAATTTAATGGTAAGCAATTGATTAATAAATGAACGCTTTAGACCCAATATCATGTGATATATTTGCACTTGTGTGCTTTCAAAATAAGCCTTGCAAAATTTAGTTTGTGTATGGTACAGCATTTAATTAAAGTGATTTATTATCAATGGAAAGGTGCCCCTTTTTGCTCAGCAAATGTTGATTTACAATAATAAAAGTTTAGGTCGTTACACCAAAATTCACTTATTTTCACTCTCGTGTGTGGATTTTGATTTTACTTGTGCTATAGTAGAACTTGCAGAAAATTATGTAAAATAATTTCAATACAAAGCCACCTCACTTAAAATATGTTAAAATATTCATGTGTTAAATTGGGTTTATAGTGTAGTGATAAAGCACTTGATATGCCATTATCTTTTCAAAATGTATTGATAAAATCCAAATTCTTACTTTCACAAGCCTCCCAGGATAACGAATGAAGGTTGGTTTGCATGCCCTTTATGGTTTATGTGATCCCTGATTCTCTTTGTATTAAGATGTTGCATTTAGGGCCAAGTTATGTAAATGTACCATATGTCTTGATGATTTTCCCACTGGTATGACTATTACTAGTGTGAGATCAGTATTGAACAAAATGTGGTTGATGTCCTATTAGTGTTCACAAATATACATGTACATGTGTGATCACGATGGGGATGAAACTTGGTAATAGTATATGACAGAAGCTCAAAAGATTGCCATAAATAAAATAATTCATGTGAGTGGTTGTTATGTTCGCACACTAACATGGCTTAAACTATGCATTCTTTAATTACTGAAAAATTAAACCTGCAGATTTATAAACTGAGAAAAGCAGAATGGAATGAATATTAAAATGTAACTGCTAATATTACATATCTATTACTTTTTTATTTAGGCGTGAAACCACCACACCAATGTGAAATCTGTAAAAAACAGTTCACTAGAAAAAAAAATCTGATTCGTCACATGGAACAGAATGGTTGCAGTAGTGCACATCCCCTGACGTTTCCCTGCCAGGTAACTAAAGTACACACCATTCAATCAAACGTTCCATCTTCTTGATTGAACGCTTGAAAGATATTTTGTTTTTGTATAGATTTGTGGCGAAGTATTTAATAGAAAAGATAGTATGCAGGAACATCTACAAAACCATGCTGGCGATACTACTAACAAGAAAATGCACACTTGCGAACACTGCAAGAAGAATTTCCGATCTCCAGCTAATCTTAGTATTCATATCCGGACTCACACAGGTTGTATATATATACTCAAGTTTATTTTCGTTGTAAGATGTAAATGACTTTTTCGGTAGTCTCAGTCTTGGGCCTATTATGATGAGCCTTGATATTTTAAAACCTGTTTTTGGGAGATTCCTCTTCCTGAAGTAAACAAAACGTTTTTTTGATTTACAATTCAGCATTAAAAGTTATTGGAACTTCTTTGACTCAACAAGCCATTTGATTTTGGAGATGGCTTGTAAAGAAAGTGCAATTATTTTCTTGTTAACCCTGAAGTGAGGGAATCACTAATTTTCCAAATATCATTCACATGACAATTGTGGCACAGAGAATCAGTTTTTACATATTAACTCACCAGTTTGGTTAAAACAAACTAGCCACATGAAGAGATAATAAACTTTGCATAATAAGCTCATTTATTTTTAGGGTTTATAAAATTGAATGTAGTGATAGTCTTTTTATAAATGTTAAATGTACCACTACCAGGGAGAAATATTTATTTTTTATTTTTTTGGTTTTTAATTATATTATCATTTTTTAAGGGTTAAAAGTATTGCTTATATCTTTTTGCTATCTACATCTACTGTATGTGTACATGTGTATTTCATTATTAGACAAATTACTAGAATTATTTTCTTGTAAAAGGTGAAAAGCCGTTCAAGTGTAAGCTTTGCACCAAAGCTTTTCCATCGAAAGGTGCTTTGATAAAACATGGCCGTGTTCATTCTGGTGAGAGACCTTATGAATGCAAAGAATGTGGAGATCGATTTTCTCAAAAAGGTGTATAAAAATACCATGCATTTTAAAAGCATCTAACGTTATCTATATTTTTGCAATAATATAAATTATTAATTTTCTTTGAAAAGGCACACTAGACCGTCACGTGCTTTCTCATTCTGGCAATCGGCCGCACAAGTGTGACTTCTGCCATAAAGAATTCATTCAGATTGGACAATTGAAAGCTCATCTTTTTCATCATACTGGGGAGAATGGATTCTCTTGCGAACACTGCGACAAGTGTTTCAACAGGAAAGCCCGTCTGGAAATGCACATCCGTTATGTGCACGACAAAGTTAAGCCATTCCCATGCCAGGAGTGTGGAAAAGCATTTGTGAACAGGGAAGATTTGAATCGACATTCTGTATTACACACAGGGGTTAAGGCTTTCCATTGCCCAACTTGTGAAAAGTCGTTTGCCATTCAGGCTTCCCTCAAAATACATCTTCTTACCCATCGAAAGGAACCTCCATGCAGCTGTAAAGAATGTGGTCGAGCCTTCATCCGACAAGATTGTTTACTTCGCCACATGCGTAAGCGCCATCGAGAAGTTCTTGATGAGTTTCTTTCTAATTATGAGAAGAAAGAATCACCTGATCTGATCCTTTCTAATTCCGAGAAGAAAGAATCACCTGTTCTGAAAACTGATGCAACATCTGCTGATCCTCACAAGAAGCAATTGCTGGAGGACAGCATCAAGGAATTGCTCAGTCTTTTGGTGGATGAGTCCACACTAAAGTCTTTTGGCTGGCCTGAAAGAGCTATTGATAAGCTGCTGGATGCAGTTGTCAATCACTGTGGTCATAAGCCAGTTGATCCTAGTGAATATTCATACATGGAACAACTGTGGGAAAACTGCAAGCTACTGTTTACTGTAGCAATTGATGAAACCGCAGAAAAAATTCTGCTGGACAACCATACTGTCGATGAAGTTGTATTGCATGTGATACGTTTAGCCAAAACTTAGGTTATTATTAGTATTGTTGCAGGTTATGGGGCACACATTCCAAATTTGAGATTTATTAAAGAAGGTTAACATGCAGCTCCCTTCATAAGATTTGCTTACCTGACCGTCAAACCATGTTATGAATATGACACGGTTGATAATCTGATGTTCGATAAATCTGGCTATATCAAGAGAAGTAAAAATTTAGAAAGTTGATTTAAACTAAGTACAGTAGTTTTATGAACGCAAATAAATGCTTATAGATAAATATAATTATTATGTATACAGTAATTCAATTCAATTCTCTACCCTGCAGTCTGTACATGGTACCATTTGGCAGGGGGGGGATCATTATATAAATTCAAACTAAGCAGTCAGTACATGATGGACCCCAGCATCACAATTTAGTTATATTTCCCGTATTTGGGACTTTAACGAGTAGGATGGGATAGGAAGACGGTCATGGCCGATTTACTATAGCAACTATCTTAGCATTCACATATATGTGCCATATTTTTGATCTTGTATTTGACGTTCAAAATACATGATGATATTCATCCCAACTTTCAAGGATAATTAGGAATCTATTGTACATATACGATAAAATGTCTCAGATAAGTTGGTTATTCCAAACTATAGGTCATGAACTTCTAGGTACAATAAACTACAATAAAAAATTAAGTACAATATTTAATCTACTTAATTCATGATGATATGTAACAACATTGCAATCAAAGTATTGTTTAACTTCTAGTAGAAAAGAAACATGTACTTAACAATAATTTTGAGATATTGTCATTATTAAGCTTAAAAACATTTGCATGTAGTGTTCATATGGCGTAATTTGTAATACAATTTGTGAATAATTGAAGTATTATACCCAAATATAAAGAGAAACTGAAGTAATGTCACATTTTCATGAATGTAAATTGGTGTTGCAAAACAGCAAATATATTGCTTTAAAAATTAGGTCTTCTAGCATGTTTGTCCATAAAATTTCACTTTTTCAGATTTTTTCATGAAACAATGTACAAATAAAAACTTAGTCACTAAAAGATAACGACAAGTTGGTAAATGAATAAATAATGATTTATCAGAACATTACGTACATTACATTAGTATGTCTTTGACGCGAAAATTTTTGCAGGAAAAATTGCAGGAAATAAATTTGGACCCGATTTTGATCCCATAAAATAAACATTAAATTAACACCATACATGTATGTTTTAACGGGAAGGGGATTTGGGGGCCTTTTTTGGGGCATGGCCTTTGCACATTATTTAAATTGAAGTAAAGTGCTTGAAAAAGAAGACTTGCCCTTTTCCGCAAACGCTTGCTTCGCGGATAATCCGGAAAACTTTATTTCCCGGCCTCCCCGGATAATCGAAAGTATCGCACATACAGTATCTTGATGGTAGATATGCAAAACATTAATCTTAGTTCAAATGTAACAATATATAAATGTGTTTTTAATATTTAGTAAGCTTATGTCATTGTGGATTTTTGAAATGATAAATTATTTAGACAGAGAAATGGATATTTGTATTGATAATATCTCTTACATAAATTCGTGTTTCTCTCATTTTAAACGTATCATCGCAATTACGGCTGCTGATAGAATCCTCTGCATTTATATTTTGTAAACAGTTTTTTGCTGCAACTCTCAAGTTTAGTTTCTATTCAGATGTAAGCGACTGGCACAAGTTGTGATGATATTTGCGTAATTCAATTTTCCCCCGATTTTTTATCTAAAATGATATTAAACTAAATTACAAGTAAAAAAAATGCATTGATTGCCCTGTTGGTCATAAAAATTCTATTTCGGGCCGGTATAAAATTCTTTCTTGAATTTTGGCTAAATGAGGTGTATGTAGGAGAAGCAGACTTTTTTAAAAGAATGTAATTGTGTATATGGTTTTTGCGTTGTAAAAATGCAATTGCAGAACATTTCATTGAATTTTCAGCGAGATCGACATAATTATATACACGTAAAACAGTAAAAGCAATTAAAGGCGTTGATCAAGATATACTATAATTTTGGAATCGGCTGCAGATGACATGCACTGTAGCTGTAGCTAAATTTATGCAAATAAGCTTACATGTACATGTTACATGTACCTGAAACCTCGATTGCATCTACACATGTATTGTATATTAGCGGAAAGGAGATCAAATTAATTCCATGTAAAACGTTTACTGTTATTTTGAATATGTAATGTACGTGTATAACCCTATAGCTGTCATGCAGTGTTAGTTGTTTTTTATTTCCAAGAAACAATTTCTCCACACTATATTGGAGCTATTCGAAAAAAAACAACTTTGAAAGGCAAATAGAATTTGTACTGGACGAAATTATATTAACAATTCCAAAATATTGAAAGTTATAAAGTTAATTTCAACAAATTTAGAGTAATTTATAATGTACAAGTGTGTATGCATGTACATGTAAGGGTTTTCCCGCCAAATTATGGTTTCCAAGCTACTGTATTTGTGGATTTAACCATATGTTGTTACGACAATTTTATCCGACCTTTCGAAAAGTTTGTAAACACAAATTCAGGAATTTCTCTATCTGATTTGCTCGCAAAACAAATCAATAGATAACATAATTCTACAGTAGTTGCGACTTTTCAGGCGAATTGCAATGTGGGTATTGTCGGCAATGAACGTTTGGGGGAATGCAATGATAGAAAGCAGAACGTAAGGGGGCGCTGTAGTTTCAACGAAGCCAAGCTTCCCCGCAAGTCTGGAGATTCTTTGTTTCCTTACATTTTCTTTTGATTCCCGTTTTATTTCTGGTGAGTGGCTTTATTTAACTAGGCAATATTATATGTTAGTGTTTCCTGCAATAACCCAGGGTGCTGGTGAGAGTAGGTGCTCGTAATTTGAGTGGAATATACGAGGTAGACTAATGTCGGTTCTCGATCGTTTTGCTTAGGCTTGCGATGCTTCGGGGGCAGCAGCAATGGCTGCCCCTGATGGCGGCGTTTGCGCTTCCGTTTTTGTGGCTCTGTCGAATCTTGTTGTGTTTGGAAGGGACCGATACGCTAAGTTTCTTACGAATATCAGATCAGTTTTTCGGATAAATTGCGTATCTTCTATCCATAAGAACGATTTGATCTTTTGGAAATACGATTTATGGTTTCCAAATAACCTGTTGATTCCTTTGCCTGGTAAACAAGTACCGTTGGCTAGCTGGCAATGGGCGTTGCAATACGCGAGTCCCGCAAACTTTTATGAGCCACTGTTCGAAGTTAATTTCGTTATTATGTTTAAACTTAATTTAGATGAATCATTAATTGTAATATTCTTAATATTAGCATTTGCTTTGGCAGCTAATTGCTATGTCGTTTTCGATTTATATTCCACATGTTTACATAGAATTCATTATTGGCTATTGACCTGTAAAATGAAAGTGGGTGGTTGACTCTCTTTTCCATCGTGCAATTTCTTTCAAATAATACGACGAGATGGTTTTTGGCGTGTTTATTTTCTTGTATGATTTGAATTAAAGTATAATACTGTAGGATAAAAGTGATATATCACTGTTATTATATATGATCATTGCCTGCAAATTCCAGGTTTAATAGCTATTACAATTCGGATGATTGGTGTTAGAGGGGACAATTAAAATGGATCTTTCACTGGTTTTCGCGAAACTTAGATGTAAAAAATGAAATGACATACAGTGATTGAAAATGTTGGATGCGAGCATAGGTGAATTACCTGTTTGGATCATTTTTTTTTGCAAAATCCTGATTAATAGCTGCCCTGGAATGCTTGGAAGCATGACAGCTTTTAAGTGCGTTCACAAATAATCGGTACTGATACTTTGTCTGTTATATAGTTCAGTACCGTAAAAGCGGCTAAGTATTCTGGGCTGTGCTTTTTTTTTATTCTTTCCAGGCGAAGGACAATATATTGCTGTTGAACATTAGCATCTTTTTTGTCAGATTTTCAACCCATCTCTCATTAATTCCTACAGTCGCCTTGCAACCTATACCCCCAATAGCCTTCTATCCATTACTAGATGACCTTGATCATTCTTAATTTATAATATCAATAAATCGTTTGACAGTCATTTAATAAGAACACATTAATTGCTACATATAAGATATCAGATAGTTTAGCTATAATTCTTTTTCAAATGGCATTATTCTAAATTGAAATTACTGCCGGAATTAATGAAAACCTTTTAATTATATGCAGGTTATTCATAATCGCATCCCGTTGTGAATTGTTTATATTTTAGGTCTATACTCTGCATGGCTTTCAAGAAAAAAAGCAGCTGTCCTGATTGCGGTGAGGAATTTCCCTCCAAGGCAAAACTAACAGCCCATGCTAAAAGCCATAAGGCTGTGAAAACTAGGATCAAACAGATAGCTACACGATCGTCAACTACTCCTGCCCCAGAGTCTCAATCGTTTCTGGAAGATGATGAGCACATAATGGAAAACTCCAAAGAAATAGAGCCTGAAAATGAGACCACGAAGGAACAACTGGAAAGGGAAGAGCCTGTACAGGAAGGCCATAATGGAAAAACGTCTGAAAAACGTACTTCTGAGGGGAAAAGGGCTGCAAGGAAAAGCAGTGAACGCAAGAAGATTGAGGAGAAAAATCCTGAAGAGGAAGGAATGGTGTCTGAACAGGAAGACTCCAATGAAAAAACGTCAGAAAAGATAACTCCTGGTGGAAGAAAGGCTGCAAAAAAAAGCCTTGAGCGGAAAAAACTTGAAGAGAAAAGTCATAAAGGAGAAGAGACTGTAATGGTAAAACTGGTTGGGAAAATCCATAATGAAGAGGACATAGAGATACTTGAAAAAAACCAGCAGGAAAAGCGGAAAACTGAAGTAAAAGATTCCCGAATGCCATCAAAAAAGCTAAAGACTCAGCATGCTTGCCAGAAATGTTCAAAAACATTTGCATTAAAAAAGGTAAATTACAATTAGTTATTAAGACTTGACTTGCAAAGCTCTGAGCCACATGATAAAAACAATTAAACTGGCGGCAACTTATTTGCTTCTTTTGCATTCTCAGACTTTAAAGCGACATCAGGAAATCTGCCAGGATAACGCTCCGGATCAACCAAAATTGGAATCTCCCACTACAAGATCATCTATGCGGAAGTCTGCGTCTAAGCCAGTTAGCTACAGTGATTATGATTTCAAGGATTCCGACGATGACATTGATGCAGATTTTAAAGGTGAAAGTGAAGATGAGGAAAGCTCCGAGGAATTCAAAGAGCAAATGAAAGGTAAGAAGTTTAAATGTTTTATGTATTGTTTTAGGGTAATTTATTTGGGAAAGTTTACTAAAAGAAGAAATAATGAAACCATAGATGGGTAAATACAAACTAGAACTTCTAAATGTATTATTTGGGCTTGTCTTTAATTGCTTATTCAAATTTGAAGATTTTTTGTTTGCGTTTAGTTGCCTGCCTTCTTGATAGAAATGCATCGTTATCAGAAGTTTGTTGTTCACGTATTAGAATGGATATTTTCACTTCTTTATTAATAGTAATACTTGTCCCAAATTTTTCCATGTTCATTTTCTCTGAACGGATAGATGCAGTTTCCCTACTCTCACTGTTAGTGTACAATACTCACTGTTCTATTGAGGAGCTAATGGACATGATTAATACCCAAGTTAGTCTTAATGGCATCTCAGTGGGAAATTTAATGGTAAGGCAATTGATGCATAAACAAATGTAGTAATGATAAAGCAATAGATATGCCCTTGTTTGTTGAAAATGTATTGTTACATTCCAAAATTTTTCCTCAAGCCTCCAAGGATAATGAATGAAGGTTGGTTTGCCTCTGTAGCTTTTGTGTACGTGTCTGTGTGGGTGTGTGTTATTTGGGATTCCTGATTCGTTTTGTATCATGATATTGTATTTAGGGCCATGTTGTGTATGTCTTGGTGGTGATTTTCCCACAGGTAAGATTACTACTCGTGTGAGATCACTTTTGAAAGATACATGTGGTAGACGCCCTGAATTGTGCACCAGTTGCGATCCCGGGGAAGATGAAACCTGGTTGCAGTGTGACAAATGCCCAAAAGAGTTCAAATTAAGAGCCAGTTTGGACAGACACAGAAAAGTAGTTCATATGGACGGTGCCTCACATCAGTGCGATACCTGTGGCACACGCTGTGCCGACAAAGGGACTTTAGCGCGTCATATGTACATACATACTGGTGTGTGAACTTGGCATACTTAAGCTTGCTATTTTACCCAAAACAACGATGTTGTCTAATATTATATGGATGCTATTTCTTTCTCTAGGTGTGAAACCTTACCAATGTGAAGTTTGTAAAAAACAGTTCAGTAGAAAGTACCATCTGTTTAGACACATGCAACAGACTGGTTGTGGTGGAGCTCCTCCCCAGACATTTCCTTGCCAGGTAATCAAAATTCTGATTGTATTCGAGCGAATGTTCGATCTTATTATTAGAACTCTTGAAGGCAGAATTTTGTTTTTATATAGGTTTGTGGCAAGTTATTTAATAGAAATGATAATTTGCGAGAACATCTACGGATCCATGCTGGTGATACCATTCGCAAGAGAAAGCATACTTGCGAGCACTGCAATAAGGAATTCCATTGTCCATCAATGCTAACAGTTCACATCCGGACTCACACAGGTATAATCTCAAGTTTATTAATTATACTAAGACTTACCAGGTAGGGTAATAAAAAGCTAATGCTTAGGCAAATCTAAAGTTGATAAAATGCAGTTTGATAATTAGTTTCTGGAGAAAAATTATCTGCATGTATGTTTCATGCTTTACAAAAGGCTTATGTTTAAACTATTGGTAAAAGAGTTATGTTTAATTCCGTTATTGTGTGATTTTCTTCTATGAGCCTTCAATAATTTTTTTTTTTTTAAAAAAAAGGTGAAAAACCATTTAAATGTGACCTTTGTAAAAAGGCTTTTCCATCGGATGGTGCTTTGAAAAAGCATGGCCGTGTTCATTCTGGCGAGAGACCATACGAATGCAAGGAATGTGGATCCCGATTCTCTCTCAAAGGTATTTAAAATTATTTTGCATCATAAGAGCTACATGTACTGCCTTATGTTTTCCACTAACGCAAACTATTATTTCTTGTTAAAAGGCACGTTAAATCGTCATTTGCGTACCCATTCTGGCATTCGCCCGCACAAGTGTCAGTTCTGCCCCAGAGAATTCATTCAGATCGGAGGCTTGAAAGCTCATCTGTTTTATCATACCGGCGAGAATGGGTTCTCTTGCGAGCGCTGTGGAAAGTGTTTCAACAGGAAAGCCCGTCTGGATATGCACATCCGATATGTGCACGAGAAAGTGAAGCCATTCACTTGCAAGGAGTGTGGAAAAGCATTTGTGCGCAAGGAAGATTTGAATCGGCATTCTGTACTACACACAGGTGTTAAGGCTTTCCAGTGCCCAACTTGTGATAAGACTTTTGCTATTCAGCCTTCACTCAAACTACATCTTCTCACTCATCGAAAGGAACCTCCAAGAAGTTGTGAAGAATGTGGTCGAGCCTTCATTCGACAGGACTGCTTACTACGTCACATGCGTAAGCGCCATCGAGATGTGCTTGATCGGCTTATCGCCAATGTCGAGAAAAAAGTTTTGCCTATTCTGAAAACTGATGTAACAACTGCTGATCCTCTCCAGAAGCAATCGCTGGAGGACAGCATCAAGGAATTGCTGAGTCTCCTAGTGGATGAAGCCACACTAAAGGCTTTTGGTTGGCCTGAAAAGGCTATTGATGAATTGCTGGAGGCGGTAATCAATCGCTGTGGTCATACTCCCGTTGATCCTGGAGATTATTCTTTCATGGATCGTTTGCGGGAAAATTGCAAGCTACTTTTTACTGTGGTAATTGATGATACAGCAGTAAAAACGCTGCTGAATAACCATACTGTTGATGAAGTTATCTTGCATGTGTTACGTCTGGCCAAAACATAAGACATCGTTTGCATTGGTGCAAGTATGGAATGCACATTCCAAATTCGAGATTTATCAATAATAAGCTAGCAGCTCCTTTTGTAACACCTGTTAATTCAACATTGGAATAATGCTGCTTCAAGATGATGTATGGTTTTGATGCATATAGTGTAATAATTCTGTTAGGGAGGTATTGAGATGTGTCTACATTTTATGTAGCTGATGTTGCTTGTAGAAAATCTTTGAAAATGTGCTTTATTGACTTACAGGTGAGTCAAAACTATACTGGGTATTTTTGAAAACATCTGACCACTACAGTTTCTCAATTAGTATAGGACTATCTTATGCCATTGAGGATGAATACTGTTATACATCGTACAACTGCTACGTTTATCAAATAATATTTAACTCGAAATATTTTTGCAATTTTTTGCCGTATTTTACATTTATTGATTTTATGATTTATCATGCACTCTTGAGGGTGGTTCTGCAAAACACTTGTATAATCAATTCGATTTTAATGAAGGGAACTGCGACTGCATTATTTTATTCTAAGAAGATATTGGAGAATTATGTTTGGAATATCAATACAGCTAAAAACTCGATTATCGGTGATGAGCGTAATTGAATCGCAGATTTTGCTGATTCCTTTTACATGTTTAAATGAAGCTGATCAAGAGATCATACAAACTTATGTGGTTTCTTTTCCCCAAAAGTTGAAGTTTGCTTAAATTAAGTAGCTGAATGACTGCCTGCCCACATATATGCAAATGTTTATAATTAGGCCTACAGTAGCTATACAAGTTTTATTTTCAATTATTCTTTTTTTTATATTTCTTATATTTGTGCATTATTTGGGGGTTCCAGTTATCTGGAGAAATTCATATCCCAATCTCCTAAAATTAATTCGCCATCTAGTGTTCAAGAAAATGCCCATTTTGAAGGTGGTGTGAATGGTATGATATATTCTTAGCATTTTTTCCCTGAAATTCAATTCAATTAAATACAATACCTTATAATGAACACAAACAGTGCCATGAGGGGGGGGGGGGGGGGCATTAATCAAGTTAAATTAAACTAGGAGTCCACATCACGATGGTCCCCACCATCGTTAATTAAATTGGGATTTCCCTAAGTTTATGGACATATTAAGCTACATCTACACCGGAGGAAACATAGAGGAACTTTTTGTTGCTAGTTTTTGCCAGTTGTTTCAGCATAGCGTTTACGCTGTTTTCTCTTCGGTATTGTCTATTGACAATTAATTGAGCTGCGCAGCAAAAAATTAATTTATGCATTGTAAAGGGGATTTATGATTAATTGGAAGAAAAAAATGCACATTTGATTTGATGAATGAAATTCCCATTTTCAGTCATACTACAGTAGAACCTCGATTTTATGAACTAATTGGGACCGAGGTGGTCCATAAAATCGAAAAGTTTACATAATCGATGATAAATTTTTGTTAAAAAAAATAATAAACAAGTCAATTAAGTATTCAAAGTTTTTCATCACATTACATGTACATGTATATCACTTTTGTTGGGCAGGTTTGAAAAAATCATGAATCTTCTTCTATTTCACAATCTTCAATTTTTTTTGACTTATTTACGTGGTACCTACATGTATTTAATTAATTCTCCCAAGATTGAGGCCTGCGACAGCCAAAAAAACGCATCGTGTGGTCGGCAAGAGCCACGTGCTGATGAGTTCATAAAATCGAGGTTCTACTGTATTTACTGTAGCAGCATTGTTTGACTGAACAAGAAGTTTAACATAGTTCCGTTTAATTCAATTCAATATCCTACGGTCAGCACTTATAGTGGCATGTGGTGTGGGCTCATTACTCAAGTAAAATCAGACTAAACATCCTCGTCATGATGGGATTAAGGATTAATTTAGCTTTGTAATCCGCCTCGTTTTATTTAATACTGCTCATGTATATGATGGATGGACAGTGGTTGATCGTGGTGAAAATTTCCTTGCAAAGCTGATTCTCAACCATATTACTAGAATAAAATTTCTCAATAAGCTATGTAAAATGGATTCACTTTACTGTCAGACAGTTGCTTAATTTCTATCAACTCAAATCTAGATATATAGGCGTAATATTTCACCAAGTTTTCGAATATACAAAATGGCAGAAAAAGTTGTTTTTTGGCTCATCTCAACAAGCAGTTTGCGAACTAATTACAGTACTACATTTTAAATCATTTTCGGTAGTCATTTGAAGGTGCTTGTTTTTTTTTTTTTTAGAAAATATCAGCCATATGACAGCAACGGGCGTTGCAGCCATGGTTGATGATGATGAAACCATAATAATGTGGTAGTTTTCTGAATTTTTTTACAGTGTACAAGGGAAAAATATATCTTTAAAATCCTTCATTAAAACTCAAATACCATCAACCACTTGCATTGTGTCAGTTTAGTTCTTTTCTTCAATTTAATTTCAACTCGACTATAGCAATTTTTGATACATTAACTAAACTCCTTTCTTTGATCCGCGAAAACATTGCTAACTTAATGGACTTTAACTGAATAGCACTAGACTTAGAAAATCACGTTCTTGGTTCTGTTAATTTCTAAGCCCGTTTAATTTGTATGGGCTTCCCAAACGCTTTATTGACTAATGGCGCATATGCTTTTATTTGGTGTATTTAGCTTCAGCTACGTTTTTTGATAGTCCATCTATTATTTTTTCACGACCAATCATCGATAATGAAGTTCATAAAGTGATCTTCTTAGTTTCTTATGATTGTTAAAGTTTTAAAAGCACTGAAAATACATCATATTTATGCTTTGTGTTTAGTGCAGCTCTTTCTTGTTTGCAGAAAATGTATTTTCCGATTTTTAATTTTTCCGACAAAAATTCCGATTTTTGTTTTAAAGGAAAGCTTTTGATACTATGAAATTCCAAAATAGTGACTTGCAAGGACATTAATTTTGTAGGGTGTAAACAATAAGTGAGGTCTTTAAGTTTGTTTCAAAATGTATTACTCATTTTTATCCTTAGTGTGTCAAGTTAGACATGAAGAAGTTAACTTTTAAAAGCTGTCTAAACTCGTAATTATGAGATTTCATTATCAGCAGAAAATAGTGTTTTGCATTAAAATCTCTTTTTAAAGAAACACTTGCCTCATATTAATATGTAGTACCGTATTAATCTTAGTTCGATTTTTATATAAAAGTGCTTAGTTTTATATGTTGCATTTCAATTAAACTTCGTTATTGTGGATATTCAAAATGATTAATTCCAAAGTAGCTGCAGGTAGATAAAAAAATAAATGTTTGCATTCATCTTACCTTTTTTATAATTTGTATATGTTTTCTCCCATTTTTAATGTTTTGTTGTGATTGCGGTTAACTACTTCCGACACAATCATCGTTGCATTTCTGTTTTGTGCTTCTAAACTTGTAGGTATCATACTCATAACCATATTTCTTCTTGGGGATAGTTTGGAAAAAAATATGCTTGATTGTTAAAATGTCATACAATAGTCTATTGAAATTGCTTTGTGATGTATACAAATGCTGATGTTATCACGTATCTGTTACATGTTCACAAACATATTTTCCTCATCATAACCTTCAGACTTCTGAGTTTAGTTTCTAGCCAATTGTATTATCATCATAATTTTTATCAACAATAATATATAGAAATTTGATGTATTGCTGACTTTAAAATTTGATAATATCATGTTTTATTACTTTTAGATATGTCTGTATTTTTTACTATTGGCTAGCATATTTGTCGAAAGCTTGAATGATTTTCAAAATAGCATTTTTATCTTTTAACACATTTTGAAAACTATCAAACCTACTTCAATTATCATACAAATCAGTAAAAATAGTCATAGAAACGTCGTTACATGTATTTGATTGATATTCTAAAGCTTTTCGATTGTGTTAAGTTGTTAACGCGATGTTACTCTTTGAAATTTGTTCAAATACCTATATTGTTTCTGGGAAGCTTATAGGTGACTTTTTGTTAATTTAGACAAAAAATTCACACCTTTAATTTAACTAAGGAGTTAACAACTAGACAATTAAATGTGAGATTATTGATTACTTGACTAAATTGTTTTATTCAGCACAACGTTTGAGCTAGACGTTCAAGTGCCTTTAGGCAAATTCAATGTTATAAATGTCAAAATTCATCCATTGAGAAGCCCTATTTATTCCGTTTGTGATCTGTATGCTAAGAAAGTTCACACCACATACAGTATAAATTTCTTATTTCAGTCCGCTTACAAAAAATGCCATCGAGGAACTACACCTGGATTTAATTTAATAATAACAATTTACAAGCATATACTGAAACACTGTCGAGCAGCGATAAAAATCGCATTTGCTAGATTTAGATAGGATATGAATGAATGAATTTTAGATATTTGGGTGTGATTGATAAAATGAATGGCACTTAGTTTGGCATTCTTCTCAAAATGTTGTACACCGCACTGTTGTAGTACTGATCTGTCAAGACGGAGGTAACTAGTGCTTTTATTGTTTTTAGTTCGTATAGTTCTTTAATTGCCTTTGTTATTTAGGTGATCGACCCAGAGTATTTAGGGGTCACTAAAACAGTAAGAGGTAATTTTTAGAGCTTGTGCAAACAACTCACGAGTTACCTTTTTCTCACATCATGTCCTCTTAAAGACCTATGAGAAAAGCAGTACACATCTGTCAAACGTTTTAGTTTTATTGATAATAAAAGGCCAAAGCCATTGAGATCACTGCAATAGTTGTGGTAGACACTTGTTGGTGCAACATACAGTACATGTGCCATACAGTATGTCATTGAAGACGGAAAGTTCATAAAATGGGGCTTAAATTCATTTCTCTTCGTATTTGGCGTCCTTAGAACCAAAATTTATTTCAATTAAATCAAATTGAAGGAAAATGGGTAGTTTTGATAAGAAGTGATTTGTTGCTTCAGTGTCTATTGATGGTGTGGGAAGGATGAACAACGACACATGTACATGTTGCAGACACCCTCTGTACCTAGCCTCTTAATTTATTCCCCGGGTCATTCAGCGACCCTTCTCTCGGAATAGGCGGGAAAATAAAACATCTCAGGGTGGGATAGTTGTTTGTTCACGGAACTGTTAACTAGGGTGTAGGGCGAAATAATCATCTTACCCATGAATAAGGACTATTTTTGGACCAAAAACAAACCTTCTTACATGCCCTTGAGGTGTCCATTTGTCTCTGTCCTACTTTATGACTTTTCTGAGGTTAGGTAATTTGGCAGACACAAAAAGTGACAAGACCAGTCATAGATCAAACTGACACGCAAAACTAAAAGACAACTTTCAGGAATCGCAAAATTAACATTCGTTGCACTATTAATTTTCAAATCCTTTGACATACCGACCACGCGTACGTTCGCTTTTGCTATTAAGCAATAATGTTTTGTAAAAAATTAATCTCTGAGATTAACAATTATTCTATCGACTGCATGATAGGATCCTCAACAGTTTAATTTAAAAAAAAAAAAAAAAACATGTTCCTATCCTCATGTTTTTTCATTCCCCTGAGTATATTTGATAATTTAAAACCGAAGCACATTCTAATCTTTCATTATCGGACAGTTGCAAGGCTAACATCGGTTTACGTTTTTGTTGCTACTTTATTACTAATCCCAAAAGATTCAAAGTAGTAGCACAAAATTAATAATGCGCTTATCTCTTGCGGATGAGCGTTGGATTTACAAATTGGGTCGCATGTCTAATACTAAATAACGCTTCTTTCTAAATTCAAATATACTCTGAAAACTGCACTTTGATGGTCAAGTTATTTAATAAAGTTATTTTAGAAATCTAGATAAAGTATACAGTATAGGTAAAGCCAAAAAATGTACAAAATTGTACAAATTTTATATAAAACTTATTCATGTAGTTTTCTAACTTATTTTGAACCAGTGTCGCGTAGTGGTATAGCAGACTCTTACCACTAGGCGACACTGATAAGTTTCACTCTGCTCTCACCCTATGTCATGGTTATTTTTATTTCAGTTAATTTATCTTACTTGTTAATTTTGACGCCTATATTTTATACTATGTATCCAGAACCAGAAAGAACACAAACTGAAACCGGCGCCTTCATTTCCATGCACATGTAGGCCTACTGTATTTATTCCATGGAACAATTTAGAAATTAGAATAGATACTCATCAGTGTCCCTTATCATGATCATCTCAAGTTCATCTTACCGTCATTTTTTTGCGATCTGAATGTTACTTCCTGAATTCACCATAAACCCGCAAAGTCAACATATTTTCATAAGCTTACTTTATGCTATTTTTCTCCCGTTTTCCAACTCAGAGTGCGTCCAGTTTCTCAAAAATTCATTTATCGTCTTGTTGCACGCTTGCTTCCGTATAGATAATTTGCATGAGATCGTCCAGAAAACGAGCAGATGACAGTCGCGGCATGCGCATTTTAGTATTTTTTTGTTTGATAGCTGTATGTATATAATGATAAAAATTAAGAAAATTAAGACAAATGTAAACAAAATGTCTACGAAAAACGATTCACTGATAACTAGTGATAAGTAATATTAAACAAACTGGCAAATTTCTGATATATTTTCTGGTATACTGCCGTCACTGACTACCGATTATGTAACCTAACCGAGAAAGTACACTACATAGTACGCAAAGGGAAATCGGTATAGAGATCCTAAACTTTGTCCATGCAGGCCATTGCAGTATCAGAAATTTGCCAGTTTGTTTAATATTACTTATCACTAAGTTATCAGTGAATCGTTTTTCGTAGACATTTTGTTTACATTTGATGACGCTTTTCTTACAAAATTTCGAAATATTTCCATTTTTTTTAATGATAAGTAATGACTGAATATGGAAAGAGTGTAGGGCCTACGTGTCACCAGACTGTGGTCACAGTGTGGTGTCACAATATGGTTGACACCACAGTATAATACTGTGTTAATTTACACGGCCATGACTATATATATCGTCTGCTTGTGCAACTGATCATTAAAACGTTCGGTGGCATAATGGGTGGCAGATATTCCCCCCTCCCGCAATATAGAAAATTAATATATATTATCCTTCTCCATAAAAAATTAAGAAAAAAAAACTAATCTAAATGGTACAGCAGGATCGTAAATCTTTTGAATTATTTCCCGTTTATGTATTGAAAAAAAAAAGAAAAGGCGACTTCATCGAATTTCGACAGTAAAAACTTTACCAAATTTTACAATTATTACAACTTTTAAGGGAACGAAATATTACATTAAAAAAATAATTTAAATGAATTAAAGCGAATAAATACTTTTTTAAATTAACGATGAAATTTAAAAATTTGAACCTAAAAACCTTATATCGCTTTCTAAATTTCTATCAATTCAGGTATATAGGACGTCATCATGAGATCATACAACGCATAATCTATTTGAGTTTAATATTTAATAAAATCGCATAAGTTGTAGCGACCGAAGTTCAAGTTGATCTCTAAACACGACGCCATAGTTTCGCGGCTAAACTCGAGATGAGCACGTTTTAATTAACTTTTTTGGAACGCCATGCCCGCAGCCATTTTTGACGGGGGTGTATGGACGTAACCCGCCCTTCTGACGTCATCGCTTCGTACTCTTCAACGATTGGCTGAACGTCGATGATTCAGCAGGTGGGCATCACTACGCGAAGGCAAGACGCGCAATGCCGAGTCTGTCCCATTGTTTATTCTGTTGGGGGCACGGCTCAGCGTGTTCACGTAGGCTCCGTGTTCTATAAAGTCATTCACTCGTATCGGTTCAAGTCACACTTTTTTGTCATTTTAATTCATGCACGATGACCTGAGTCGACGACCAACTTGTACAAATTAGCCATTTAATGAGTGGGGGAAACAGAAATAGACGTAGTTGTCACGATAAAAGCCGCATCGATTGGAGGAACCCACGCGTGCTGTCGGCATTCTTGATCTCCTTTTTATCCACTGCCCACCTCGACTAAGAAAGTCCAGAATTTCATTAATTTATTTATTCTTCGCGTGCCGCTTCAACTTTTGCTCTCGTCCACCGCATCGATAATGAAGGTAAGTTTCTCCCCCATTCTTTCTTTTCTACCTCCTTGAGTCCTTGTCTCGTTTCTCGATCTTATATACGAATGGGTGTCTGCACGGTATACTGTGGTGTCTGTGGCATACCCGAAACTCAAACCATACCCGGCGCCAGATGGAGAAGTATTTTTGAAGCAATGCTCAACTTTAAACTATTTCAAACTTTTAGACCCGCGATATATAGCGCACCCCAGCTACAAATATGACACGGCTCGATCAACATTTATAATTTTGAGATAAAGTGACCAACTGACCATACATTTAGCCGAAATATGGTGGCGGCCTCGGGTATGTCGATTTTGCTGAATAGAGCTCATTTCGCGTGATTTGATACCGCGCTAAACCGGGAATGAGTTGTGTCACTTTTGAACCGGGAGTGCGACATCATGATCTCAAAGAAATTATATCACAGGAATGCCGGTATCTACTAGACTGACCTTATCGGTATGGTTCGAACACGGTCTGTCATACAGGCGCAATTTTTTCACCAGCGCTATTATCACAGTATTATACTGTGCTATTATATCGCACACCTGCTTCATAAGTGACATATATATATTTTTTTAATTTTGAGATAAAGCAAGTTTGAGAAAATTCATGACGAAATAAAGCGACAATGCTGTCGTTTAGCCGAAACTATGAAAGTTAATGTATCGTTTTTGCTTAATTTTACTCGACTTAATACCGTCTGAGTGCAGGGATTGAATAATTTTAAGTTGTCACTTTTGAAGCATGGGTGCGACATATTGACCACAAAACTTGCCCAAGTTAGTACGGTTTATCGGGTTTAATCTCACTTCTTTTTTAACTTTATCGGAAACTAGCCTATTTGAGAGGAAACTATCAATACATGATATAAATCCGTAACTTGACTGATGATTAACGATTTACGTATGCAGGAATATTTGTCGTACATGTATCTTAAATTGCTTGAGATAGAGTAGCGAAGTGAGCGCGATAAAAAATGTGGAAACATCGACGTATAGCCTACCTAAAGTCGGTCATACACGAGGAAAGTTATATCTGGAAACTTGGCAATTTTAGGCGTGTCCGAAAAGTCTAGTGCATATTTCTGAGCATTTTACTAACCATGGCTTTAAATTCAAAAAGGAAAATTTCAAACTGAAAGTAATTAGATATCAATTATGTTTTTATAATTAACAAATTAATACATTTCATTTCTCTTAATTCACATTCTAAAAAACAGAACTTTTTGAACGTGCCATATTTCCAGATATAACTTTCTTCGTGTATGACCAGCTTTAGAGATTGCATCTGGATTTAATGAGGAGGTTTTTTTTGTTATAACTTGCTATAATCGATAAGAACCATTAACGGGGACTATAGTAACCGGTGTACCTTCAAGTGCATGCATGGCTCATGCAAAATGGTTCGAGGTGAGACTCCATCATTTTAACAAACTTTTCCTGTTTGTGCCAGTTCAAGGAATTATTGCCTACTAGGTTAAATGCCCTGTGGCGTTTGCTTCACAGAACTTGTCTGGTTTTGCACCTGTGGTTATAACTTTTACCTTGGAAATTGGATCTTAAAAAGGTTTCACCTGTGACCGTGCTGGCAGCCGTAATTTTTCTTTCTTTTCTTTTCTTTCTTTATGCATAGCTCACCCCAAGTTATGTGCGAACAGCCCATTATACACAATTATACACTGCTAGATACATGCATGTAGGATTTTTTTAATAGGGCGCAGAATTACACGATTAACGAAAATCTTAAAAGTTAAAGAATACTATTAAAATGTCGATGAAAGATTAAAGAAATATCCATTGCCATAAAAGTTGACTAGATTACCCAAATTACCCATGATATGAATTAGGTTAATTTCAGTTAATTCCATATGTTTCATCAAATCTGAAGAAAGAAATATCTGTAATTACTTTACGAAATCATGGAATTATATAAAATTGCTTCGGTGATTACATGTACAGTACATCGTAAATAGTATTTAAAATGTTTCTAATGACAGACTTGTAAATTGCAATTTCCCATATACATAAAGTACATGTAATTAATTATTGCTTGTTATGTTCAGTTTTGTCTGCACTTTTAGCGTGAAAAATATCGGGGGAAAAACCTTGCACCGAGAATGATTGTCGATTAAAGGAATTTTTTTAAGATATCTTGGAAACTTATGAGATATACTTTATACAAAGAAAATGAAGTTAGAAAGTGGTTAATTTTATGTTTTATATTCCGAGACGATCGACGTTCTAATTTTTCCTATACATATAACGCAGCAGCACAAAGTCTTCAAAAATTGATAAAATTTATGTGCTTGCTTTTAATAACTTAAATTCAAGACATTTGAGATTTTAAAATTTGTCTAAAAAATTTAATATTTCAGATCGGTACTGAAAGTAAAGTTTATAAGTTACATGTTATGCTGCACTGTATATTGTGCTGTATTTAGCACATTAGTGATTCGGCCAGTGAAGATAATATCAATTTTTTCCCCGTTTAATTTCATAATAGCGTTTTAATCTGTTGTATACAATATAATAGCTGGGTAGTTTCGCATTGCTCTATTAATACAGTATTTTACAAGCAACGTTTATGGGAAATTACCAATTGCTGGTAGGAAATTCCATCATTTTAATCTCCAGACTTTGTCACATAGATCACTCGTTATCATGCTTGCATTTTTCCTGTTTACTTATAATGACGACATTTTTAATATTTTTAACTGATACAGTATGTCCACGTGTTGCAATATTTGTCCTACATTTCATATCAAGTCTTGGCATATATAGTTTAATAAATCCGCCTGATTCACAAAGGTGTGGGTGCTAACGTGCGGGGAAAGGGGATTTCCCTGAACGTGACATGCACCCTTTAAACGTAAACGCGCGTGTTTTTCGACGAGTTCTAGTTTTCCCTGACAAATATGCTGATACATTGTATAAATGTTGTCATGGCATAAAAAGAGGAATTTTAATCCAGTTTATTACAAAAATTTCAATCATGAATTGAGTATCCGAAAAATCTTTCATAAACGTTAATGACCTTTTCCGAGAATATTCGTAATTACATACATGTATACCTAAATTCAACGCATAGATATACAAATTTCTATAAATTGCTATGAAAATAAAGCTATATGTCAAATAGAAAAATGTATATGCTATTTAATAGTCATAGAATTTCCACCATGTTTTTACGAATCTATCGTTTTAAGGAAGGGTTATAACATCAATACGTACATTATATCTCTATGTACTGTATATTTTTAAAAAATGATTTGCCAAGAATCGAAAATCGTTTACTAAATTTTGCGTTTGATTTTCGCGCCTTCAAGTCTTCCCAGTTTCCAAAATGATTAAAAAAAATAGACGGGGGAATTTGAACTTTTCGCAAAAAAAAAATAACTTAATAGGGCAGACGAATAATGCTAAAAAATGTAAATAATTCTCGAGGTGATGTAATTAATTCTTTAACACGTAAAGGTTTATAACATGTTGGGTATTTTAATCTAAAATTTTAGCTGCTCGAAAAATTCCTATGTTGTTATCGATTGGAAGTAAATCAGTTTATTTAATCGAAAAATAACCCTCTCTCTCTAAAACAAGCTAACGAAAGTGCCAGTCGTTCACTTACATGTACATGTACATGTATAATTTGAGGAAAACTTTTTTTTTGGCACGTTGTTTAAATCGATATCGTCTCACGGAATTCTAAGAAAATGCGAGACGTTTAATCATTTATTGACGTCGACCGAGCTAATAATATAATCCGGTTACTCTCGAGTTATTTACTTTACTGATGACTACTTCCCACTCCGCGATTGACATGGCGCCTATAAACATATACGGTATACAAAATCGTACTTGAACGCTGCCAAGGCGGAATGACCTTTCTGATAAGCCAATAACATTATAGGTGTGCAGTGTGCTAAAGGATCTCCATTATAGGATTGGTTTTCACGCTCTCGTGGGACGTCGTGTAGGAAATAACTTTGGAAAATTCTTATCCAACCAATCCGACTTTCTCCAGGATGTGCGCCTCTAGCTAAATGTCCCCATTGTCGTGATTATGTATTTAATGAACACTTTTCATTTATCACATCCTTGTCCTGTTGGTGTTCCCCACCTGAAGAGCCATCAATTAATTTTTACGCGGCTTTGACGCTGTCATCTAGCTGGCTGCAATTTCGTTTTTTAATTACAACGACATAAGGCCACATTGGCAATGCAACTTTATGGAGTTGGTGATAAGGGATGATTTAATGCGTGATTTATTAATGTTATGCATATCCATCCATAAACTGTCATGCATTTCGGTTGTAACGTGAACTTTTGTTTTGCATTTCCCTTTTTTTTGTTGTTCGAGGTTCTTTTAACTTTTTTTTCTCCCGAATATAGCTATAGGATGAATATGTTCACGAACTCATGCGCTAATAATAAATGAGATGAATTGCAACCCGCCCTGGGTTTATATTTTTATTATATGCGCTATATAAGCGAAAATAACGACCTAAGGCTGACTTGAAGCTGTTTATTTGCGGTATTTACTCAGCAACGTTGCTGTCGCCAAGATGTTCAGCAAAATTCAATTAAATGGAATTAATCGCAATAGTCTGGCTGCTCATGGCGCTACTTTCTAAGTATATAGGGCTCCTTTTGCCGCGAATCGTGAACTAGCTGTCTGTGCGTAAAATTTGGTGAATCACGTTTGACCTGTTTACTATATTCAATAGCTCTGGGAACAAAGAAACTCTGGATTTGTCACGATTTTTAATAAGAAAAGAAAAATATTGTCACGAGTTTTCCAATGAAAGAAACGTCCATGCTTAATTGGCATACGTTTGGACGTTTCATCTTTCATTGTATTGAACCTTTTAAATAGCGCTAATGCTAAACTGAAGTTTCGTCTTTCATTGTATTGAACCTTTTAAATAGCGCTAATGCTAAACTGAAGTTTTACAATGTCATAGATTGAGATGCACCTGAAACAATTCCGAAATGCCATCAAACGTAATCATAACATCGGCAACGATCTGTTCCTGATGATAAATATTAAAGTTGAAAGTGATTGCAATTAGTGATAAGTAATTTGAAATGTTTGCAGTAAATCCAGCAGCTATACATGACGATAGTGGAAGTAAAATGTTAGGATAATGTGATTGGAATACATGCAATTTTATTTGGATTGTCAATTAGCAATAACTCTAAAATTTCCTTAGAATTAGTTATACTTTATTATGGTATATACTCACTGTACGTGTTTATACGTGTATGCTGCATAAACGGTAAAAAACGATGTATAGTTTTTAAACAAGTATAGGCCCATATAATTACGCTCGTATATTAGTGCCGTCCTAAACTTTGTTTTTTGTTAACTGTATAAATGCACGTAAACGTAAATCATATAGTTATATGAACTCAATAGAATTATCTACCAGTTGAAAAATATTTATCAGTTTTAAAAACTTGATTTCATAAGGTACATGTAAGCCTCTGTTATGGTCCACAGCAAAGTCGTACCATTGGGGCGGGGATTAAAGATTAAAAACGTTTGGTAATGCCATTTCCTTGGTGTGTCGTTAGGGTATTGAGTACATGTATACCAATAACTAATAAAAAAATTTCCTTAAAATTAAATAACATGCAATTTAAAAACATCAGGATGTGATGTCATGATTTGGCAATAAGTTTTCGAAAATCTTATCCGCAAGCCTTCTCATCAGTATCATCTTTAAAGATCTTTCTCCTGAACTAGGTATATATGGTCACATTTTCAGAATAGGATCGTGTCAACGATCCCTTTCTTGCATGCTTCGCAAAAAAATGAATCATTCAATAATGTTAAATTCAGTGTCACTGACATAACCACGCCAAAACTAACCCATTAATCGAACTTCTTTTCTAAAAATCATTTTCTAAATTTCATAAAAAATGGCGTCGCTTATGATGTCACGTACAGTGACGTCAGTCAGATAAAAGGGTAAAGTGTCAATAAGGAAAGCCATGCGTACAATTAAGATAATCTATTTATAACGTCGGTTAACGTATCATGGATAGACCTTGAACTTGGAAAGTCCTATTCCATCGGGTAAAAATAAAGTCAAAATGAATTTTTCTTTTTTTCCTGCCAAATGTCGATGTACAGTATTCACATGTTCAATTCCCCAAAAAGTAATTAAAAATTACGATCGATGATCATTAGCGTTGAAGGAAAGAAGCTCTCGTGACACGCATGATCGTATAGAAGGAAAATAAAAGCAGAGTTCGTCGAATTCATTTCCTTGAAAAAGTGAACCATCAGCAGTTTTCTTTCCCATTTAAATAGATTTAAATGCAGGTATATACGTTTAGTTTTTTTTTCTTTCACCGAACGGATGGATGAATTCTATCTAATTGTGCGGCGGATATATGTCGTTTCGACAACAATAAAACGTGACGTGCATTGCAAAAGCAAGCCGTTAATGAACACTTTGGGTTAATGAAACTTTTATCTCAATGATGGATTTTTGCAGGAAAAATGATTGAAGTGTTGTTTCCGAGAAGAACTAGAAATAAGGGGCGTCGCAGCTACACGCTTCAACTCACGCATGCAGACACGGTTCACGTTCTCGTCCAAACTTGTTTTTCTTAGAAATCTACGCTGAATTATATGGATCCCTCCAGTCAAATCCCCGCTAAAAACACTATACTATTATTTGTAAATGGCGTAAGAGTTTATCGATCTGGGTTGATATGCTCGCATGCGAGATGGCGTGCGTGTTATGGTTTACTTTTAGATATTCCACGAATTGCACATCATAAAATCCACGTACGTCTTTGGATTCCCTTTTTATTGACATAGTCTGTACAGGCATGGCTGGCAGACTGGCAATCCTCACGTGAATTAAACGCTCGTTTTAATTAAAAAAGTTTTTTTTGGTTAAAAATTGATTTTTTTTACCATCATGAAATATAGGGAAAGTTAACCTGCTTACGTAGATTTCATGCTGGCGTATACTATACATGTACTGCATATGCAGCTGTATAATATTATTTTTAACAGGTAATTCTGATTTAGTTTTTCATTTAACCCAGACTAAATCCATAGAGATACAGATGTATGTTGTATGTTCTGCGCCGACAATTTTTGTCCAATTTTCCCATTTTAATAATATAAAATGCGATATTGCAACTGAATTCTGAATGAAGAATTGAAGATTAAGCGGCGTCAGGTAACGATATTTTAAAAAAATGTTAACATTTACTTCTTCTATATATATAGAAGACAGACGTAACCTAAACTAAGAAAGAAACAAGGAAAAGCGAAGTGTAAATAATTTATTATAGGAGAATTTTCAGATAAACAAGCTGTTTTATAAAATGTAACAGTACATGTAATACATATGCGAATATACTTGTACATATATACCGTAGTGTATATATGTAACAATGTAACAATGTAACAAAAACTAAAGTAAACATGTTTACTTTAGCTTTTGTTCAGCCGGACTTAGTATTTTCATGGTGTGAAAAAATGACCGGAAATCATTTCCTACTGCAAGGTTTTAGAACCTGTTTATGATGTATGCATGGTTATGTCGTGCTTGAATGCAT
>JAQGAO010000944.1:0-27989 GCA_034697705.1 Ommatoiulus sabulosus | reverse complement strand
CGCCAATGGGACGGGCGGCAATTTTTTATTTTCTCTATTTTGTAGGGGCGGAGGGTCACCAATGGGGCGAGCGGGGACGTTAAACAAGGAATCAATTTCCAATGGCCTTATTGGTACTATGTCAATTTGCATTTCTAAAAAATATTTAAATGCAATTATCACAATTATCTGGGATGCATGAATCGATTGGGTAATAGTTTACAATTACAAGATACATATGGCATTTTCTGTTGTCGTGGTCGTATTCACATTCTAAGATAATGTTTTAAGTGTATTTCCGCTACTTTCCGAAATTTATATGTAGTGAATCCCCTTATTTAAAATTGTACGCAAACCATACTAGCTTTACTACAATGCTAGATTGCCTCATTCAAGGGGCTGCTGTCATTACAGGGTTTTCGAATGTAAAATTTATGGCGTCTAATAATCCAGTTGACGAATGATCTGTTCAACAATTTATTTATTTGTCACTATATAAAAAATGTTTGCAAAAAATATTATTTATTATTACAAAATATTTTTGAAAGATCGAATTACGAGCAATTTTATCTTTAATTAGTTTAAATCGTTAACTTCGTAATTGTATCCATATATGCATGACACTGTTTTGTGTTTGTATCTGCAGTTGGTTTGGCATATTTAAATATAGTTTAAATTCTTATTTTTAACGTCATCATCAGAATGTTTAAAAAAATGACATCAACATCGGAATTTTCATAGATGACGACATCGTCATATTTTTAATAAGTTTTAATCAATGACGGCATGAATTTTAAAAAATTTAATATGAACCCATCACCGGAATTTTAATTGGTTGACGTCATCATCAGTTGTAATTAATGATGTCACAATTTTAATGAATGACGTCATTTCGTGGAACATTTTTGGGACATTCAAAAGTCCGTACCTACCCGGCCCTTTACAAAAAAAAATTGAAAAACGTAGTTGTTCTACTTCAAAATAAAACCAAACCTGCCCCCTATCGAGAATATCAGGTAATTGCCATCAATTGTTATAGCTTAGCTTCTTCTCGAGCGTGCACGTTTTTATCAGTTTTATTTTTTTTTGCGACATAAAGAAAAAAAGTCGAATATATATTTGTGGCGCGTTTTTCATCAGGTGCATTTTATGCTCGAAATGTTCCGTTTAGATATGAAGGTCCGTAATATAGTGTAACTGCTCCGGATGAGTATCCTTGTGTGCTTGCATTTCATTGAAAACGGAAACCAAAAGTGAGGCTTTGGCAAGCATTCAAATGGACGTTAAACGACGCTTCGTGCACTCGGATATATCTGTATTATCCGCAGCAGCAACATGTTCAAAAATTGGCTTTAGATATAGCTTATGGTAAAAAAAAATACCCTATTGCTTTCGACTATTTTGGCGCTATAATAGCTCCCTTTTCAAATGAAACTCGTAGCGTTTTATGGATGTGGCCAAAAATGAAATCAAGTTTCATTGAGTTGTTGGTTTTATACGGAGAACGATTTTTAGCCTTTTCCCTGCGCCTCTCTATTACAACTCCATCGAGTGGGACGAATTTAAGGGCCATTCGCCAAATTCAGCTCAAATTTTATACAGTGGCCTGTTGGGCCTCTTGGAATTTTTTATGTTTAAAATGCTCGAATGTCAAATTTTTTTTAATATTTTAGCAGGTTATCTTAGTGGTAGAATTCTTCATGAAATTGTTTCGAATAAATATGTGGTTTAATGCATTTAATAATATTGAATATTTAACGAGTGTTCTTTGTGTTGCATTTATAGTTTGAATTTTTTTTTGGATATCCAGTAGTTTAATACATACAGTATACTTAAATATTTCTGGTATTTTCTATTACTGATTGCAAAGTGGTGCATTCACAATGTAGATTTTTTTCGGAAATACATATAGCTTAATACACGTCATTAATTATTTCCGATATTTTCTATAGTCAAACAGAAAATAGCAGGACCATTAGGTTACTAATTGTACTCGATATTTTTTAGAAATGGTTGAATTTCAAAAAACTTAATAGTTTAACAGGTTGTACGTCTAAGTGGTGCATTTCGAATTTTTTTCTGATATACTGTAGTTTAACATATATAAATGCATAAGAGTGTGTTCAGCTGAGATTGAAGCTTTCACTATGGGCGGCACATGTTTTTATTTTCCTCATATTTTTTTATTATGTCCTAATTTTAAATCTGTTGGATGTTTTATGCTCACAACAGGGCACTTATCGTTTCACTAATTGAAACCATCGATGCAGCGTGAATAATAAAGAAAGCTACAATTTCAATGACCTTCAAGACAATGAAATATCAAGGTCAATCAAAGGTACATTAGCAGATGCCCCATAGCCTTCTCAATACGTTTTATATCGTTTAAATTTAATTAAATGCAATTTAAACGTATAAACAGCCTGCAATGGACTTATGAATCAATGAATCACCCAGATTGACCCAGAGTCACTCAATTGGTGACTTGAACCCATATTTGCGACATATGTGGGACAATGCAGGTTTCCATTCAATTTTTTTTAATTAATCACTGATTACAAAAATTACAGAACTTATCAAACAAGTGTTTTTTTGCGCACAACACAATAATCCAATTGTATTTAAAATTTATAAAGCAGATTGATTTTGGCACGAAAGGGTAAATTGTGTTCTTACGTGTGCCCCGAAACATTACCACAATAAAGGCCTCGTACTTTATCAGAGCTCCTCGCTGCCATTTTGCAGTTTTTTTTAAAGATTTCTTGGATGGTAATTCATCTATCATGCATTTTTCACTCTTGAAATTCCCCTCCGTTTCGGAGATGTTTTTCATTTAAATGTGCCCGGAGACACGGCTGGTAGACGAGGGGCAATCTTTCTTACTTTATGAGGATTGTTTGGCAAAGAGTCTTTTTTTTTCTAGGCCGTTGTGGGTAATGTTATTCAGGGTCGGTGCGTTGGCAAAACTGCCTATATATTTCGTTATTCATTGCCTTCCTAATAATGGATCTGCTATGGCGCTGGAATAATAAGTGCTCTTCTACGAGCCCATTATGATTGCGTTGGGAGACACTTGATATGACAAGTACAACACGTTAGCTAGAGCGCGCTCCTCGTTACACTTTTTTATGTTCCCAGACTGGGACTGATATTATAGGGCTTAATTCTGCTAACACGAGTACACTTGCTCCTCAACTAGACAGACCTCTCCTATTTCGCTTTTTTAGAGGCATGGCAGGGCGCATGCGCGGCCACTGAATTGCCACTTGCTTAAAAAAATGATCTTCTGCTTCTGTTTTTTGGGGCCTTAGGCCTGTGTGGTTTATCAGTGCATTGTTTTATCTTTCTCTTCCTAATGTCATTCTTCGTCTGTTAACATTTGCGACTCTAAGGGATTTTTTTTATATTTTTTTTGGTTTTTGGCTAAGGGCCTAATGACTGGAAGACAAGAAGAAACGAGCTGAATTCCGTGCTCTTTCTGAAAGATAAGCTACGAGTCTTTGCTCTTATCGAGAACCCCCCAGGCAGGAAGATGACCCTTTTTTGGCTTTTGCTAATCTTGTGAAATTACCATGAAATGTGCGAAGGTAAATAGTGAAATTTGTGAAATTGAATGTGTTCGAGGGGTGTTCATAAAGTTCCCGAATGAAATGTGTTAGGCGAATTCTTCCATCATTCCTGAACATATTTCAACATTAAGAGATATGCTTCAACAATTGCAGGTTCTTAAAATTCAAAAGAAAAGGTGGACTCCGAGTAACTCCTGGAGTCCGAGGACTCCTGGAACCAGGAGTTGAAATGTGTGAAATGTTGAAGATCCGAGTAATGTCCCAACGTTCGGTTTAATTATGAGTGGAATGTAAAAGTTTAGAAATGGACAGACAAGTGTGAAAGATGCTCAAAGAAGGGACTTTGAATGTCTGTCACAAATGGTTAGGCTTAAACGTTTTTTTAAGCGAGGCATACACTCGCTGTCAGAACAATTAAAAAAACTGCAGCTCCCAAATTGGAAATTTTTGTTAATAGTATAGTTGACGTTTACATGTATTTCTCTACCAATTACTTTCATTAAAATCTATACAGCCGTTTTTTTAAATGATTTCGTAAACTTTATGATCAACCCTCGTATAAAAAAATAGTGAAGGTGTATATAAGATTTGCTATTTTTCATAAATGTAAAATTCTTCAACTCGTTAGGCATTATGAGACTGTAATCTCCGAAGTTTGATTTCAGAAGCATTCAAACTGGTTAGAGCAACAGGATTAAAGGATTAAAAGCGATAATCCTATTATTGTTACTTTAACATTTAGAAAATCGTGCTGTTTGAAATAAGGAATATGTTGTAACCGAACGAGTTACAGTCGAAACTCGTTCAGACGAATCGATCTCGAGGGACGTCGACATTTATTCGTTGAAACCGTAGTTCGCATTATCAGAAATCAGAACTACATGTAGTTTGGATGGAATTCTGAACTACATGTAGTTTGGATGGAATTCTGAACTTAGAATATATGAATGGGAAGGTGCTTCAACTTTTATCGGGGAATTACCCGTTATAATGTACATTTTCTTCATCGTTTTACGCAGCGCAACGCTTCAGGAACTCAAATTCATTTGTTTTAGTCGAACATTTGTAATATCCGAATTCGGAATTCATCTTAAGCGAAGAATTTGACATTATTCATTCTTATTTAACCTAGGGATGGGACGGGAAGCGAGTTCGTATTATCGGAAATTCGCATAAAGCTTGTTCTTCTTACAATGCATGTGTATATCAGAATACAATTCATATTGCGCAAGAATTTAAGATAATGAATGTAAAGTATTATACAGTAAATATACATGTTTTCAAACTATAATTACAACATTTCTCCAAATTCAGCTCCAAACAGCGTCTAGACATTTGCAGTAAGCTATGAAGTATTTATAAACAAAACCAAATGCACCTTTAATTTATCATGAATATTCCTCGCATTTTTATAATTGAGTTTTTTGCAAAATACGATAAATGCATCAGTTCGCCTTATCGAGTTTACGAAAATCAATTCCTTTTTCAAATGTTTTCATCCATAATACTCCTCCAGCAAATTCAACAATTCTCTTTGACAGTGCTTAACCGAAAAGCAAAGTAGGCCTAGCTACTGAAATATCTTTAAAAACCTCCGTTGCTTCAAAGCTAGTTCAGACTTCCAGAAGTCCTCGCGTAATGGCGCTTGTCACCTTTTAAAGTTATTTTTTCCATTATTTTTTTCTTCTGTTTCTGAACAGAACGTTGCTTATAAATCTGATCCTAATCGATGTCTGGTAATGTAGGGCGTCCTGACAACGCCAGTATTTTATGGTCCTTTTCCCCTCCCCAACTTGGTCCACGGGCAATTTGGCTGGGGTGGAAAGGACATTTGTACGTGATCGGTGTTTGCCATCCACTATTTTTCCTCTTGGGTCTTCGGGAGTTGTTTGATCGGGATCTTAACATGGTCGAAGATGTTCGTGACGAGCATTAAGAGCTTCCTGTCCATCGTTTAATTACATCATTGGACGGTGTAAACGTATGCCCCTTTTGCCCAAACTAGCCTAATATTGATCAAAACCGCAACTTAATTCTTGGCCTGGCCTAGATATCTTTGATGCACGACGAAGGTTTCAGGATGAATCTCTCATCAACAGAAGCTACATTCGAGCCTCGTTAAGACGAATCTCGAGGGACATCGACATTTGTTCGTTGAAACCGTAATTCGTAGTATCGAATGTCAGACAAAACGTGATTTAAATAATAAGAAGTAAAGTTGCATCAAATGTTGGATGAAATCCTACCCCACGTCTATGAATGGCAAGTTGTTGCAGATTTTGTCGGGGAATTCCCCGTTATAACGTATCTTTTTTTCCGTATATCCGAAAAGTGTCGTAGTAATTAAATCGTGGACAATGATGAGGTCATTCATTAGCAATTATAGTTATTACATCATTCGTGGAATTTCTGATGATGACGTCATTCGTTAAAGTTCTGTTGGTGACATCATTCGTTAAAGTTCTTTTGGTAACGTTATTTTTTACATTTTAATAATGTCACTTGTTATAATTATGACGACGTAATATATTTTTTTAAAATTTTGATAACATCAGTTGTTAAAATTATGATGACGTATTTTGAAAATTGTGATGATGTGGACATTTGTAAAGTTTTGATGATGACGTCTTCGATAAAGTTCTGATGATGACGTCATTCGTTAAAGTTCTGTTGGTGACTTTATTTAATTTTAATAATATCACTTGTTAAAATTATGATGACAAAATGTGTTAAAATTATGATGACAAAATGTGTTAAAATTATGATGACAAAATGTGTTAAAACTTTGATAATGACGTCATTTGTCAAAATTGTGACGTTTTGGATATTTGTAAAGTTCTGATGATGACGGTCATGATATTCTTAATTCGTCTTAAACGTAGAAAGTAACATCATTCGTCCATACCCTCAGATCAGAAACTTATCAGAACTGGTACAATCAGAAATTCGTATCAAGCGAGGTTTTTCTTAAAAGAGCTTCCAATTGCATCTTGAAAACGTAATTTTCCGCCGAATGAATGATGAGAGAAAAAGCATCTTGCATACGAACTGAAAAAACAGTTGAACAAAAGCTTCATTGTTTGGCTGGGATTTCTCCCAGCTTGCCTGGGCGTTTTTTCGGTTGATGGGGCAACGCATAAAGGACGTCCGAGGGAAGGAGGGGGGAACTTCTGAAGATTTTCAAAAGAGCGAGAAATTGTGAATGTCCTTCGGTTATTTAATTTGGTCGCTAAACGCGCGAGGTTGTTTAATACAATATGCGTCGTGCTAAACGTATGCTAAACGTATTCATGAAAATGCAAATTTTCACTTAAGAGGGTGTCGTTGTCGTGAGATTAACAAGGCTACTTTCAGATATCTCTGGAAATTCTACGAGGCGAAGGTGGTTTGTTTGCATCTGAAAATGGACTGTGTATCAGATAGAAGTATGAGGCTCTAGAGCTAACTGCAAATGTGTTCAGTACAAAGCATCTTTAATTTTGTAGTGTTTACCAATTGGAGTCTTTTTGTTTTGAAAATGTACAGCGCGTGACCTTACGTTGTCCTAGGAATAGGCTCCTGCTTAATTTGCATGTTTATGCCAAATTTAGATTTTGAGAGCACGGATATAACGTGTTTAACATGCTATACATGTATAAAAGACACAACATGTCATGTATTGTTCTTTTTTTACGAGTAATAAGGCTTCGTAGACAATCTTTTACGTGTTGATATCATTTGTGTAAAGCCAATTTTTTTTAACAAGAGGGGAACTAAGGGGATTATGACGTCATGATAAAAAGTTTACAAAATTTCATCATTACGAGAATGTTAATTAACGAATGGAATCGTCTTCAGAATTTGTGACGAATGACGTCGTCATCAGAATTACGAATAACGTCAGCGTCAGGATTTTAACGAATCACGTCATCGTCAGATTTTTAACGAATGACGACTTCAGTTTTAATGACTGACATCATCATAAGATTTTAATGATTTACGTCAGAATTGTAATAACTGACGTTAGCATTGCAATGAACGACGACATAATTTTAATGAACGATGTCACAATTTCAAAAAATGACCACATTTTAATGAAAGACTTCAGCATTTTAATGAATGCTATCAATTTCAATGAATGGCGTCAGAATTTTAATAAATGTTTTCAGAATTTCAACGACTGACTTCATATTTTTAACGAATGTCGTCATTTTAATGAATGACTTCAGAACGGTCATATTTTAATGAACGATGTCACAATTTAATAAATGATGTCAGTATTTTAATAAATGGCGTCAAAATTCCAATGAATGAAGTCAGAACGTTAAGTACGAATGACATAATGGTGGGAATTTTAATTAATGACGTCACTGGATGGAATATTTCGTCAGGAAATTTTTTTCGGCCGAAACTCTTATTAGTGTTGCCGTAGATCCGTGTTTTTTTTTGTGGATTTTTCTGAAAATTAATGTTCTATTTTTCGAAAAAACTGTTTTGTACAAGAAATGACAAATGACGTAAGCAACGCAATTTACTGATTTTCACCTTTTGCACGTCACGAACGTCACGTGAATAGACGATAGTTGTCTCATCCGGTATTTTGTTTGCTATAGCGAATTTTTCTACGAACTCTCGTTTCATTCCTTTTCTGGTTATCAAACCGTAAAAGGCTCGTTTTCTACTCCCTAAACGAATTGTAAAAGTCCCATTTTTAAAGTTTTACGTGCAGTTAATTCTTAATGAGCGCTCGTCCACGAGTTATGTAACGAGCGAGTTAGCAGCGCTAATTGCCATTAAAAGCCTCTTAATTCGAAATGACTTCCCGTTTTAAATTTGGGCTTAGTGAAAACGTGATCTTTGGGTGCACTAAAGTTTCTGACAATTCTGCTAGCTCGCATTTGTAGACTTAACTATTTCGCCATTTTAGATATGCTCATGAAGGCTATGAAGTTTAAGTTTAATTTTCCCGAGTTTAATAGACCGTTATCGGCCCGAGTAGTTTTTTACTTTCTTTCTCTAAAAAAATGAGAACATTCCTGGTGCTGAAAAATGCCGCATAATTAACACAAAAAATAATTTTGCATCATATTTTTTCTGTAGTTTTAAAATTATAACCTAGGGGACACGAAGCTCGTTTTAAACGTATGGGTATTTAACTTGTATTATTGGATAGTTGTGTAGATTTAACGATTTTACGTTTTAATTATTTTTATTATTTAATTACGATTCATTTGTTATTATGTTAAAAAAAAGTTTGAACTGTTTAAAAATTAATTTTAAACTTGTATTCAAATTGGAGATCCGTTAACTTTCATGTTAAAACACGTTTTCTTTATTAATTTTAAATTAGCATTCACATTTAATAACTTAATTAGTTTTTATGTTAAAAACATATTTTGCTTCATTAATTTAAAACTGTCTTTCAAATTTCAGAAAAAATTTTAGTGTTTATTTTAAAAACGTGTTTTGCTTCATTAGCCTACTTTTAAACTGGCATTCAAATTTAAGAAATTCATTAGTTTTCATATTAAAAACATGGTTTGATTCATAAATGTTGAACTGATATTCAAATTTAAGACATTCATTAGTTTTATGTTAAAACCGTGCTTCGCTCATGCTATGTCAACTCTTTAAAACATGTAGGCTAAGACTCGTGTATTTAACACGCATGTGTGATGGAACATGTTTCAAATAAAACAAGACGTCAAAATTTCTCTTAAATTCACTTGAAATTTTCGAAATTCTAACAAAACGTGGACATGTCAAAGACGTGTTATTTGAATGTAATTTACACGTTTAAATGATAAATTATTTTTGACATCTTTAAATATTCCAAACTTACACCTGACATTCATTCAAAATTCTATACATGTACTAAATTTTAACGAATTTAGCAGGAATTTAACGGGAATGTTTCTACATATAGCATTCAGTATTAAATTCCAGGTTGATATTCAGCTTCTCAGAATTTGCTTTCTGGTCAAATCTTTTCAAATTTGTATATTTTATTCGCCACTAACTATTTTGCTTAAATTTTCATGCTTTGGATGTTACGAAAACTTGACCGAATTTTAATGGTAAAATGTTTTCCAATTTAAATTTAATTGTGATGCATTAAACCTTGAATTCGTACTTATCACTCCTTGGGAAGACATCGCTTTGCTTCTTCATTGACACTGATTTTATGCTTAATTTATGTCTGGAAAATCGATGGAGCCTCTTTCTATCCGTCCTGAAGTCTGTACACGCTGTTCTGCAAACTGACTGTCAGCCTATTTGATTATTTTGGAAAAGCTACTGGCTGGCAATATCTTTAATTGACGTAGCTGACGTTAATGTGATAAGGAGAGGCATTAAAATTAACCATATTTAATGTATTGGGTGTCAATTACTAAGTAATGAAATTAGTTTCTGCTTCGTACTTCTCATTTGTGTAATTATATGAAAATGTGGGTATTCTTACATTTTTAATCCATCCTCCATTGGATTGTTTTTGGGTTAAAATATAGTAATTTGAATGTTTTTATGGTTTTTTTTATAATTTTTTGTAATAATTAATAAAGTGAATTAACTACGCAGTGAAATAATTTCTATACGTTTTTTTTATTATTTTTTCAATAAATAACGAATTGAAATAAATACGCATTGGAAGTATCGTATAATTTGTAAGCGTTGATTTTAAATTAATATAAACGTAACTTTCATTTCCCAAAAAAAGCCATCTGGTGATTAATTTTATGTATACAGTAGTTACTTTAATTAATTGGAAGTCAACTGAAAATTTTATCTGAAAACGATGCAATGATTACTTAGTAATATACTGTAACTGTAAATTTTTTTTTAAAATAACAAACGTGAAACAACATTTTGCAATTAACAATCAGTCAAGTTTTCGTTACATTCAAATGATCAAAATTAGCGAAAAATACTGAAAATGGCAACTAAAATTAATAAAGCAAAACATATTTTGACATCAAAAATTCAATGCATAGATGTTTTTAATGGGAATCTCGTATTTTGAAATGTTCAAGCATTTATTATAAATCAATTAAAAATTTCATTTTAATCACCAAAATTTTTAATTTCATAGATTTTTATTGTTATTGGAAAATTATTCAATGTGTCTTTAGTAATAAATTTTTATTTTCCAATGAATAAAAATGTGAAACAACGTCTAATTTGTAATATCGTATCGTATTTTAAAATTTGCGAGCATTAATTTTAAATTAATTAAAAACTTTATTTTCATTTCCAAAAGAGCCGTCTAGTAATACATTATTTGTAATATTCATAAATTATTTGATAATCAACCCGAATAAAATTTAGAATTACGTAATTTCCGACTTCAAGAATTTACCCTTGTCATCTATGATACAAAAAATAACTGAGATCATAGACCAAAAAGAGTATTAAAAATATTTACTTAAAATTATTTTCTAAAAATCCTTAAAGATAAAAAGATAAGAATCGGTCCATTAGGGGACCCTCCTTAATCAGAATATAGAAATAAATATGTTCCAAACTTAAATTTTATCAAATTTTTCCTATTTTCAAGACTACTCGTTTTTTCATAAAACAGTAAATTTTCATCTTGATATTTTCATCTCTTATATTCTGGTAATGCCGGTATTGAATTTTTTTTTAATATGAAACGTTTTTGAAGTTTGAAACGTTTACGTCACATTAAGCTTGATATATTGACTGAATGACGTCACGATATCAATACTAGTTTTTTCTCAACAATGGTCTATTTCTTAAAGTTAATTATTGATTTCCATGCTGTCTTTCTTCGGTGACATTTTCCATTACCGGCAGAATGACGTCTACGGGTCTTTCTTTCTCTCATTTATCACTTCTTTACTATTCAGTCTGTGTTCCATGAACGTCTAACAGTGGTTATATTGTAATAACGAATATACGAATTTCTGTTAGTACGAACTTATTTCCAGTCCCCGTCATTAGATTCTATTGACGAATGATATTAGTTTCTTCGGTTATTAAGATGAATTTCGAATTCGAATATTTCAAATTGTTGTTTAAAACGAATGCATTTTTGTGGGAACATTGCAGGGTGCAAGGCAGCAAGGGGAAAGAAATGTTGTTCTCCAAAAAAGGGTAGTAGTCAAAAAATGTGGGAAACACTGGTATGAACAAATGATGCTAATTTAATTTATTCTTGAAGACGAATTCCGAATTTTAATATTACAACTGTTCGCCTAAAACGATTGAATTATCAAGTTCCCAAGCCTTGGAACTACGTAACATTAAGACGAACGTTAAACAACACGAAAAAAAATGTAATTTATCGCGAGAAATTTCCCGATAAAACCAGCACCACCTTAAGTCAGACAAAAAGTCAAGTTTTGTCCGACTTACGATAATACGAACTACTGCGTTAACGAACAATATATCGCTGGAAGTCACGTTTTGGCCCACATCCTATAATACGAACTGCAATTTCAACTCACACATTTTGACGTCCCTCCGTATTCGTCTTAACGATGCTCGACAGTAGCGTAAAATCATCTCGCAACTCCGAACTAGCGTCGATGGATGAGCCCAATGACAAGTTCATGGTCCATTACGTGGCAACTTTCAAATTGGTCCAATCCATTTTTCCGTTAAACAGCTACGTTGTTAGCACCTGTTCATCCGATTTCCGTGGGCTTTCCTAACCCAGCGTACTTTTGGCTGCCAGCACGTGGTTTTTAAAGAGCATCTTTTGCTCGACAGCGGCGCTAAAATCGTTTTTCCGATATCTTGGCACACGTAGTTCGGCGTTTATTCTCACGCTGCTGCTCTTCCGTTGAAGCAGCTCTCTTTTCCCACTGCTCTCTCTCTCTACAGCTAGACAGCTTGAGCTTTACTTGTTCGGAGCTTTAGTGTCTACTCTCCGCCAGTGTCTCTCCATCAGATAAAGTGGATGAATTGGCCCGAAATGTCCGCACAAACGTTGAACATAAGCTGCGCCAAGTGCGATACGATGCTCTGTTTCTCGACTCCCTCGTCTCATAATCACTGTCCGCTTTGACATTTTAACGGCGCTTTGAATGTCTTTCGAGAAGTACTTAAGAGACGCCAGTTGATACCATGACTCGTCAATCTCGTTAGCCCAAGATTACGATGAACAGAAAGTGTTGTTCAATTTACAGGAGGACGAGGATTGGTCACTCCACGTGCCCCACTACTTTCGCTGCCGAAACTTTGGGATTTTGCGTGCTTTTCGCCACTCTTGGACTCGGTGAGTCGACCCATTTCTTATTCTTGTTATAGTGTTTGTAAGTTTTTGGATAAATGTTTGTTTATTGTTATTTTGTGTGTGTTGGATTCCTACCGAAACTCATGAACTACAAGGTTGAAACTCATTGATCAATATGTTGATGTTTAGCAGTTTTTAAGTTTTTGGATAAGGGTTTGTTTATTATTGTTGATTCCTATCGAACACCATGAACTACCCATTGATTAATGTTGAGGTTTAGAAGTTTTGAGACGCGTTAACCAATGTTGAAACTCGTAAGGAGAATGTAAATATGTATAGGGGTGTTCATTGAGTTTCCGCGATCATTTTTTTTTAAAATAAAAAACGGTAATATGGATATTAATAAAATTTGGTAGGGAAATCCATGTAAACGTCATCTGTTATTCAAAAAAATTACATTTTAGGAGAAGCATTTTTTCCATCGTTGTCGCAGCGAGTGTATGACTAGCTTAAAAAAAAACCTTTATGCCAAAACATTTGCGACAGACACTGGCCGTCCACTTTTCTCCCCATTTTTCGCACTTGTCTGTCCATTTCTGAACTTTTCAATCTACTCGTAAACCGAACTATTGGACATTACTCGGACCTTAAACAGCCTTAAAAAGTTGAAAAACGCTACTGAGCCACAATATCCTCGTAGCCTATCTTATCTTTAGAGTTTTAAGCACTCCAATTTTTGAAACATATCTTGAGATGTTGAAATATGTTCAGTAATTTTTGATATAGTTTTTACAATACATTTCTTAAAAATCTATACAGACGTGTTTTTTTTAAATGATTGCGGAAACTTAATGAACAATCCTTGTACATTCAGACTGTCGCGCATTTTGCATTCGTGTTCAAACGCTGGTAATTCGGTAGGATTCTGATTTCTTTTTAAAATAAATGACGACAAACTGAAACTTCGAATGGAATTGCCGTGTCACGAACTCGGTGTCGTTGAAGTTTCTTAAACGAACATGATAAGTGCGCACTTGACAACAAGTTAGTAGAAGTTTAACCCGTTAATAAATCATGGGCTGCATTCAATCCGTGAGTCTTGAGACAAATTAAACCTCTCCGTGTTGACAAGTTTGAAAAGTAACGAACTTTATTCAACGTAAAATTGTTTTTGGATTTCTGAATATACCTAAAAGTTTCGCAATAATTTTAGGTTTTTTTTTCCAATTATGTTGGTCATTTTTTATGTGTTTGGAATAATTGATTAAACTAAACTTCGCAACTTCTTTTAATTTCATGAAGTTTGTTCGGAGTGCTGAAAATATTTTGGATTTCTTGGTGCACCCAGATATAAGTAATCACAGCTTGATTCTTTTCGATGTTATGCTAGTGTAATATTTCTGCGACAATCATATTTAATATTTTTGAAGCTTGCTTCTGTTTACTTTTATTTCAGTGGTCATATTATTTGTAATCGTTTTCAGATTGGTAATTTGCTACCAGTCGAAGTTGTTTTTTGTTGTCAGTTATGTTTTTTTGGGTCGTTTATGTACGAGATATTATCCTACTTCGGTTCAGTGCAAATTACAGTAAAAAATGATCACAGTGTCATTGATCAGCTGTAAATATTTGGAGCATCGATATTAAACGTCGGCTCTATTGTACAGCATAGAGTGCATGATGCCTGTCTGTTTTCATTGTCACTCAAAAGCAACCTACATTTGTCAATAACTGATATATTTTGTTAGATACGACTGAGTGGTTTTACCAGATTTAATGACGGAGATACTTGTTTAATAGTCGGTTGCACCAAACCTGCCTTAAAGTAATAATAAATGATACGTATTCTGTAATCCATTTTGTATTCAGTTATGGTGAAGTTGGTTTGAGACGTTGCCACGTTGACTGAATGATAAGTGCACACTTACATCCTCAAAATTGAATTGAATTAAAAATGTAGTTTGCTGCCCCTTTGCGAAAGCAATTCCTGCATGCGCGACTGCTTGCAGTGATTGCCTCTTTTTTTGGGGAAATTTAATTCAATTCAGCTTAGTACCCTACAGTCAGCATATGGTAGGGGGGTCTCGCACATTTGCAGGATTAAGCTCCTACGTCAGTTGCGATCGACTTATATCGGGAAAGATTTGATATTATTTTCCATCAATTAATGATAGGTATTCTGTAATCCATATTAGACAGTTATGGTTCCGTTGGTTTTTTTACGTTTACTGATTGATACGTATACACTAAACACCCTTAAAATTCAATTTTATAGAAAATTTACAAGTTCTGCTACACCTGTGTGCAATCAATCACTGCATGCCCATCTGCTTGCAGTAAATGTCCCTTTTTGAGGAAAAACTGATTTTATTGTCTATCAATTAATTATAGATATTCTGTAAAAAATTTTGTAGGAAGTTATGGTTAAATCGGTTTGATACGTTGACTCATTGATACGTATACACTTACATCCTCAATGTTCAATGTTATTGAATATTTGCCTGTTCTGCTGCCCCTATGCGCAAGCAATCACTGCATACGCTATAGCTTGCCGTGATTGCCCCTTTTTTAAGGATAAAATTGATAATATTTACCTCTTGCCTTTAACAAACTTCTCATTAAAATACATGGATCAATTAATGATAATATTGTTATTATTTTTGCATGAACGTATGGTTAAATTGGTCTGAAACGTTAAATAACTTTGATGTTGCATTCCGTAACTTTCTCCTACTTTTGCTACTTTTCCTAGCGTGACCGGATGTTAAACTCATTTTAGCCAATAACATAATTTGTTTACTTTTTCAAACGTGCTTTAATCGCGGAGTACACGCTCCCAGTATGGAGCTATCGGCAATGATGCATATTTTAATTTCGGGTATATATACTGGATGTAAAATCCAGGTGATTGAACTGACTTAAATTAGATTTAATGGCATGGATTTTCGAGCTGCTACAGCGCGATTCGTCGGTAATTGAGCTTGCCAACGAGGCATAATAGATTAATTTACTAATTGAAGTTAATCTTCATTAAATTAAAATTAGTATCCTTTATTCGACGAATTAATTACAAGGTATAGAGTGGTTTTACATGCCTTAATGGTTGGTTTTATAGATGGCGCATGCGCGACTCCGAATTTTAGTCCGAAATTGGACCTAATTACGTCTCGTATGCATGTATGGGAAAAACTTATTGCTCGTAGAAGTTCATCGTAATCATTAAAATTTTGCCTCTGGCATTTAATGGCGCATTATGACGTTATTAAGCGTTTAATGCGAGCGCACGAACCATCTTTCTTCATTTTCCCTACCTCGCCTTTTCCTCCTAATATCTTTTTGTATAAATTGGCCTGAAATTTGTCAGATCATGCATCATTACGGGCAATCGATCTAACTCGCTCATTACTTTTATTTTTACAATTAAAATGAATCCGGGCGAAAAGGCGATTAGTTTATTGGGGATATTTATGGGCGCTTTACATCGTTTTAAACGAATAGTTTCCCGAAAAAAATCATTAGATTCAAGTTGACGCTCCAATGGCGTGCCACTTCGAATTTTCGTTTCCATTTTTAACATTATCAAATGTCAGCTCTACCTGATATTTACAACCGATGTTTACTGAAATTACCATGCGATCGACACTTCTTCCTTGCTTCTATTAGTACAGGATGTCGGACGAATTTCAACGTTTAACCCTGTTAAAATTGTTCCGAGATTTCCAGGATTTCATTTTATTTGAGGCATTTTTAGTTCATTTAGGATTTTTGATCTGATGTAGAAGTTTCCATCTAAATTATGTTATGTTTGCAATTTTTTAGTACTTAATTTTATGGCACAATCTCCTTTAATATTACTTAGATATATTGCATGAATTTTGGAGGTGGTTCAGCTCTTTTTTAAATACCAGTTTTCGTGTTTAGTAAAGTTATAAGAAAGCTTCAGAATAATGTTAAAAAATGCAGTTTAAATTGCGTTGTTTTTTTATTGCATTCAAAATAATTTAAATAAGACATGATAAACTTCATTATACGATTTAAAATAATGTGCAGAATTATTAATATGGTACTATATGGTAAAAAGGTACATGTACCAATTTTACGTAAGCTGCTAAAAATGGCAATTTAATATAGCCAATGTTTAAGTTTAAAACAAGTGGGAACTTTTAACTTTTCATAGTGTTAAATTTACCCAAGCTGTTAAAAATGGCGAATCAATGTAACCAATTTTTTACTTGAAACAAGTGGAAATTTATAAATTCGTATCATGATCAGGCGTACAGTACTTTCAATATTTTTTAATTCATACTAACTTACTGAATCATGTATATTTTTTTAATTAATGTATTTTTTAATGCATAATTAAAAATTGGGAATGTTTGATCATGCCCCGATCATACCAAAATTCGACACCATACAAGATATATATTCATCATACTTTGTCACGTTCATACATGTCCAATTATTAGTATAAACATAAATGGAGCTATATATGCCCCTATACGTGACGTCAATGTACGGGATAATTTAACGTTAATACCAGAATCGGTTATCATCTACAAAAGAAAATTGCTGTTGTTTATAGTTAACTGCATATTTCGTATACCTCTTCATTTAAGATATTTTGTAGTGCATTTATATAAATAAATTGCACATTGCATACAGTTCTGTTGATGTAATCATCCTTTACTTCGCAATGCACATACCGAAAAAACAAAATGATGAGATTGTTTTATCATAAACTAAAATATATCCCAATTTTAGGTGTGATTTTCTAGGCTCTCCTATTTTTCCCAATATGTCTCTTATTTTATGATTGCTATACTAGAAAATGGGGTCAATATGAGATCCGAAATGGAATTTTTCTATCTCTATTAAAAATCTTGGATCAGCCACCTGCTGGTCCAAGTGGGTAAAAGTTGGATGAAAATGCATGTCGTAGGAGAAAAAAGCGTGTAATAGCTTTCGAGCATAGGCATTATTGAACCATTGGATTTTTTCTCGCTTTTGTGCCAGACACTGGGTATTCAGCTTTTAATAAAAAAAATCATAGTAAGAATCCTGCTGTTGTTGGCACAACACGTCGATTAAGAATTTGAGAGAATCTAGAAAAATATGGTTGAGGATTGTTGGTTTTTTTCGCACACATATTGATGTTGTAAATGCGAGATTATTTTGTTGGTTATTGAGTTTGGTCGCATGGCTGAATTTTATATCCTAGGGCGAACGAAAAGCATATACATGTAAGGGGAGAAATCCCGAGTAATGCATGTTTTAGTTGAGAATAATTTGCATAGCAAATGGTTGATATGGGGATGCTCTAATGTTTTTTATGCCGTAAAGTCCTTCGTTGAAATCGGATTGGTTACAGAAATCCAGAAAAGATATATATCCCTAGGTAAAATAAATTGATTTGAGAATGTATAATGCGCCTTAGGAATGAATCTATTTGAAAGAAGACGACTAAGATGTTTCTTTCTTCTGAGCCATGTTTGAATAACTTTATGTTTATTCAATTTCCCTTTAAGTTATGTCGGTAAGGCATGCACGGATGAGGAAATGTAGGACTAAGTCTATACATTTTGTAGAGAACAATCTAAAGAGTTTGTCTTATAAATGTATAATGCATAACAGAATGGACGCCCATGTTATTTTGTTTGATACATTATTTTCTGACGTGTTTTTTGTATAGTTTGTACATTTTAGATCATTTTCAATCTATAATAAATTTAACAAAATAATCCAAATCATATACATGTAAAAAATATATATATAAAAAAATATATTTTTTATATATATAAAAACATTTTTCTTATTTTTATTCAAAGTTCTCTGAATTTAAAATGATAAAAAATTACATGAAAATACGTAGTAGTCCAAAGTACGTAGAAAAACAAGTTTATTTATTTATTTTAGTTGTACTTAATAATTTGAATCGTTGATCACATCGATGTATCAAATAAATTTGAATCAACCAACCTCGAAATTTAATAAAATAAAAACTTAAATTAATAGACACTCTTGAGATATACAGTGTATAATAATTAATCACAACATTTGTATTTACTAATCATAACTATATATTTATAAAGATTGTTTTTATTACACCGTTAAAAAGTCAATTTACTAGCTCGAATGCCATTTATATTTTTATTCAGATACGTCTAACGCATTTTCTACATTATCTACAGATTCTTTTCAATATTTGTAAGATGATCATGCACGTGTCTATCGAATTTAATCTTATCAAAAAAATCCGAACAACAGCCCTCCTTATTATTTACAAAAGATGTCCCTATACACAACGGAGTATCTTCCTGAAAAGATCACCGCTTATTGCTTAGAAGAAACTATCTAAGCCAAGGATTTATTTCTGAAAATAAATTCTTTTTAGTCTGCAATATTATTTTCTCATCTCGTGGTATCATCTAGACTTCATATTCATATTTATTCCCGTCATCATACAAAAGCCAATTGAATATCGTCGGAATTTGATTTACATGGATTACAGTGTGCATGCTTTACATAACATTCATAATATTTATTATCAGATACGTCAATTTTTCATACGAGTTCCCAATTCAAATGTATTATGCATTGCAAATCATTTTAAAAAGTATGATTAAAATATATCGATACCAAGCAGTTATTGAAATATATTTATACACGTGTAAATGTTGTGTTAATAAATAAAAATGCATATACAGTATGGTTATTAAATACCTCGAGCAATCGACTCATACTTTTTATTAATTAAAAATTGGCAAACTTGGTTTGTTTAAAAATGTATTTTCATTTTCAAAATGTCCCCCAAAATTTTACAAGTATGAAAAACGTAATCTAGAGACTGTTTCTTATTATTCCTAAATCTGTTGAAAGTATTATTTCATTTGATATTCTATGATGGAAAAGTACCCCAAAAATGGGCATGCATAGAAATCTTAATCCAGTTAGTTTCCTTTTTTATTCTCACATCTATGAAAAATATATTTATTTCATTTGATATTTCTTTGGTGGAATAGTTCCCCAAAAAATATACATCCTTGGAAATCTTAATCCAGTGAGTGTCCTTTTTTATTTCCACATATATTAAAAAAATATTTCATTTTATATCTCTGCTGAAAAATTTCCCCAAAAATAAACATCCATGGAAATCTTATCTAGTGACTGTCCGTTTTTTATTCATACATCTATGAAACGTATACAGGGTTCCCCAGACCTAGACAACCAAAAAAAAGTCAGAGAAATTAAATTTCTAGAAAAGTCAGGGAAGAATGACTTATTTTTAAAACGTCAGTGAAATTCAACGTATTAATGTTGTCACTACCTAAAATAAATGTTTCCACGTAGATAATTCTGAGCATATTTGAATTTTTTTTAATTTTCCCAGTAAAAATTTTCAAAGTTTTCAACAGTTTCCGAGGACAAATTTGCAACATTTTCAACAGTGTTCAGTTTTCTTTACCAACACGTATGCTAATTTTCTACCTTGCTTTAAATTAACAGCAGTTTAAAAAGACAGAATTGATCTACATTTCATCTTCGTTATTCACCGGGTTATTTTATTTTGAAAAAATTTAACCAAAGATCCCCTCGAATTTTATTTTCAAAACAGATTTGTTATGTCCTTACAGGGAATGTCATTGGATGGGTTTGACGTTACGACTAAAGCCCACGCTATATATATATTTTCAAAAAAAAAAATACAGCTGCAGCATGTCTGTTCAGTACGTATTATTTGCTCAGTCTATCCAGTGACTTGTTTTTTTATTCCGATTTCTATGAAAAGTTTATTCCCATATGTGAATAACCTTTGGATTTTCATTTCATACGCATGGACCTTATGATGTGGAAATACTATTGGTCCTTTGTGTACTGACCCCGGTGCATGTTGCCTTCCGATGCAAAATACTAGATAGTTAGCGTGAGAAAAAAAGCACCAACATTGTGCTCGGATCTTTAGTCCTTAGATGCGTTTATATAAAAAGTTTGCATGGAAAAAAGACGTACTTTCTACGCTACTTTAAACGACTCTAAACATTTGTAAATCTCGGAGTCGCTTTATAAGAGCTCTTTTATTTATACTTTAGGAAGCACTTCGTTGAGGCGAAACTGGCTTTTTTATGTTGCGGTCAGATAGCAGCGCGCTTTAATGAGATGTTAATGTCAGCAGATGCAACTAAATTACCCCATTTGCGAACTCGGGAACCTCTTCTGTTGCTCATATTTGCGCCCATTCTCGTTTTTTTATCCATTTAAAAGCCGTATTTGCAGTTCAGCGAACAGTAATGTCCATTCAACTAACGATGTTGCAAAAATTTGAAATGTGGATGATTTGAATGGTGGGATGTTTTTTTTTTGTTATAATCCTTGACCCGTAAGCTCAGGCATAGAAAGATTTCTTTTCATGAGGTTTTTTGATCATTAAAGTAACGAATGAATGTAAATGATGTCAAGAATCTGGAAAATTGATACGGTGACCACTTCCATGCATAGTCATTGTGTGTGATGTGTATTTTGTGACCAGTGACTTCATACACTTTACTTTGAGACCACTCGATACGAAATGTCAGGGAACTTGATAATATCTGGATAACTCAGGAAAAAAATATTTATTTTGAAAATGTCAGGGAAATTCAACGTTGTCATGTGGTCACAATACAAAATTAATGCTTCTACGTTGTTAGCTATAGGCCCATTTGCAAATTTTCCCAGTACAAATTTGCAAAATTTGTCATGGGTCACACCAAGATGGGTCTACAGAGACCCCAATTGTGGGGAACTGGAAAATTCGCTGTAAGACCCCACGTTATCGCATTTCTGACCAATAATTTCAACATTTATTATGTAATGTTCATTGGGATAAGTTTCATGCAAGAAGAAGAAGAACGTTAATGCACTAAGGGAACTCAGCCCCTTCTGGCATGGTTAGAGTTGATAGATGTTAGTGGGTTTGAGATTGTTCATTATATTGTAGGAGTTGTTTACCGAAGTGAGTAGCTATTCTAAGTAATAACCACATATTAGGTTCCCGGATATTGAGAAGGAATGTTTCAGTGAAGTTAGTATGTGTAAGAGTTGGTGGAAGTTTATTCTTTGTTCGTAGGGCAGTTAAAGTGGGGTCAGTGCAGTCCAGGAGGAGATGGGTCCATGAGGGGAAATCTTTTAGGCACAGTATACAAGGAGTTGAGGTGTCGGGCCTGAAAGGTCCGGTAGTTAGATAGATATTGTAAGGATTGGCTCTGAGTTGGAATATAAACTTTTTTAAGGAGAAAGGGATGTTGTAATTAAAGTAAGGTTGCATGGTGGAAAGGTTATTGTTGATATTTTTATAATGGGGAAAGTGAGTGGAGTCTCGAATACGCTGAGAGATTGTGTTTTCGTACTCCGTGGTTAGTTTGTTAATAGTTAGGAGTTCACAGGCTTCAATTTGGTTTTGGTTAAAGTAATATATATTTATTTACAATATTCAAATATGTATCTGATACTTCTTAATATATAAAATTATAAAATCTAAAAAAATATTAATTTACAATATTCAATATCTTTCAATATGCTATATACATGTACATGTATTTCCATGTTTTCCATAAAACAAGTATTTCTCAAAATATGTCGAAAATATTTCTTTCCAAAAGTGTTTAATTCATTAAATTGACACGTTTTTGTCACTGCCAAAATGGCGCCCGATTAGGAAAATTGGTCTGGTGACATAAAAACATGCTCACAATGGCGCTTTAACTAGAGTAGTTTCTCAACTAAGGATGCATCAAATAACGATTTTCCCCCTTTTTTGTCATTTGTTCTTAATGAATCTAAATTAATTACGTAGAGCAGCAATATGAGAATTAAGTGAGGGATGAACGGCGAATCCTAAGTTTAATTATTTCATTGTATCGTTTTTCATTTCTTGCTTTTTAATTATTTTTCTAGCTCATTAAAAGAGGCTCGTCTTCGTTGTCAATGAACCAAAAAATTGCTTCAAAATTAATCGCTTTTCATGATATATAATTAATTGTAGCCAATCAGTGGCCTATAATATATTTCGCTGATTAATCTAATGCTTTCTATTCAAGTTTTTTTTCTTTCTTTTACTTTAGTCGATGCCAAAACCCTTTTATATGCAAATTTCTAAAGGTTTCTTTATTACCCATATCACGTTGTTCGCTGCTTTTTTTTGTCTTTTTCATAATAACAAAAATTACTCATTCTCTCGGGAATACAATGTACCACCAAAAGGATTTGAGACAGAAAATAATGTTAAAGAAACTCATATTAAAATGGCAAATTCAGCGAATTGTTTCTTTTTGTGTTGGAAACGAGATTAAATTTAAGTGAACTTTCGTAAAAAATCAGTTGAAAACTAATTTCATTCAGAAAATTGCCTTTATAAGCAAATTTAAATGCCGAAAAATATATTTGCAAATGATATCAATTCAGAAGAATATATTTGAAAAGAAAGCGTTTGAAAAATAATTTAAATTTAGAAAAAGCATTTAAATTTAAATTTAGAAAAATGCATTTAAATTACTTTAAATTAAAAAGAATGTATTTACAAATAATTTATATTTAGAATAATGGATTTGAAAACTAGTTCAATTTAAAAGAATGCATTTAAAAATGAATTTCAATTCAGGAAAATATAATTAAAAACTAATTTAAATTGAGGAAAATATATTTTAAAACTAATTTCAATTGAGAAAAATATATTTTAAAACTAATTTCAATTGAGACAAATATATTTTAAAAACTAATTTCAATTGAGGAAAATATATTTTAAAACTAATTTCAATTGACAAAATATATTTGAAAACTAATTTCAATTGAGGAAAATATATATTTCAAAAATAATTTCAATTTAAAAAAAATGTATTTAAAATTAATTTTATTAGAACAATGCTTTAAAAAACCAAATTTACTTTTTAAAAATTTATTTAAAAGATCATTTATTTAGAAAACTGTATCTATAACTGAATGTTATTCAGAAACAAGCTGAAAACAAAAGTTAATTCACAAAAATACAATATTTGTACTATAAAAGTTTTGTACGAAATTTAATCTATTAAATATAGTATTTTCTGAATTGAAATTAAGTTTTGAAATACATATCTGCTAAATTTGGCAAGTCAAAAGGCAAATCTTCTTCACATATTTGCGCCAGAATCACATCCTCAGATTTGAGAAACTGCACACATACATTTACAACAATTTTTCTCAACTGTCCAAAGTCATTTGTATCGCTTGTTTATTGTTTGTTTGTTATTTTATTGTTATTGTTGGGTGTTGTATATTTTTCATGATGAATCCCCTTCAGCGAAGAAAACATTTATAGAAATATATCTACATTAACTCCTACTGAAGATTTCTAAAAAAAACTAGGACCATAATTCATTCTTTTCATAAACTCAACAATAAAGACCACTTATCATCAGAAGGCTCTTGAAAGGGTGAAAAATTCAAACCGAAAAACATGAAAATACGCGGAAATAAATCAAAAAAATAGAAAGATTTATGACAAAAAATGCATTTGGGTCCAGCATCCGAAAAAAAAAAAAAACGTAAATTCGCAGTTGGGAAAACATCTGAAATAAAATTGCAAAAGTGCCCTTACGAGCTCGTATATATGGGTAAAATTGCATTTTTCTACAGTGTATACCCAATTTTAATTTTTGAAAAAAGTCAAAAACTTTTACCAGAATGTTGATTCTACCATTAACACACAACTGTTGCCGAATTTTGATATTCACACTCAAATATTAACTAAATAAAATTAGTTATAACGCAATTTGTATGAATGGAAATTAATCTTAAATGCAATCGTATGAATTGAAATTAGTTTTCAAATATATTTTCCTGACTTGAAATTAGCTCTAAAATGCATTTTTGTTTTTTAAAGCACTAAAATTATTTTTTAATCCATTCTTATGAATTGAAATTAGTTTTCAAATACATTTTACTCAATAGAAATTAGCGCTATTTAATTAATTTATTTCAGTAAATTACGCAAATCCTTCCATAAAATATTTCTGAATATCTGGTACGTTTTTCATAATGTAATTAATATGTGATTAATAAAAGGATCATTTAAAAAAAAATAACAGAATTTTACGAAATCTAAAGAAAGGCTCGATTATTTATTTATATGGGAAGTTTGGGTAATGAATCGCCATTTCAAATATAACTATAACATAATATGAGAACCGTCTTAAAGAGAGTACCCCTTACCCCTCCTCTTTTTAATTTTTTCAGCCTGAGGTGCAAATCTCTACACCCATTTAAAGCGCACAAATCAATCCTACTTTCATTTTTAAACATTGTTAATCATCACGCTGAAATATTACGGACAAAATGACAAATAATTCAAAATAAAAATGCCGAAAGTTCACAATAGCAGCGCACAACAAATTTCAATTCAACTAATTTCTCAAAATTTCTCCAATTCCAGGTTTTTAAAATACATTCCCTGACCAACGACAATGTCAACTAATGACATATTTTGCAAAATTTACTAAGGACAATTTTAAAAATTAACATATGGAAAATTTTGAAAATTAAAATATAGAAATTTTTTTGATATTTTTGTATTCGCAAAATGTTGAAAATTTGTACTTGGAAAACGTGGAAAATTGGCAAATTTGTCCTCGGAAAACGTGGGAAATTTTGCAATTTTGATCTCGGAAAACGTGGAGAACTTTTTAATTTAGAACTCGGAAAACGTGAAGAATGTTTCAAATTAGTACTAGAAAAACGTAGAAAATTTTGCAAATTTGAACTCGGAAAAAGTGGAAAATTTTGAAATTTTGAACTCGGAAAAAGTGGGAAATTTTGCAATTTTGAACTCGGAATACGCAGAGACTTTTGCTAATTTGTCCTCGAAAAACGAGGGAAATGTCAATTTTGTCCACCGACGGAAAACGTGGAAAATTTCGCAAATTTGTATTCGGAAAACGTGGGAAATTTTGCAATTTTGATCTCGGAAAACGTGGAGAAGTTTTTAATTTAGAACTCGGAAAACGTGAAGAATGTTTCAAATTAGTACTCGAAAAACGTAGAAAATTTTGCAAATTTGAACTCGGAAAAAGTGGCAAATATTGCAATTTTGAACTCGGAAAAAGTGGTAAATTTTGCAATTTTGAACTCGGAATACGCACAGACTTTTGCAAATTTGTCCTCGAAAAACGAGGGAAATGTCAACTTTGTCCACCGACGGAAAACGTGGAAAATTTCGCAAATTTGTACTCGGAAAACGTATCCTGATATAACCATGTAGAGAAGCATTAATTTTGGATCGCAACAATAGGACTACGTTGAATTTCCCCGACGTTTTCAAAATAAGTGATTCTTCCATGACTTCTCACTGACTTTTCCACATTTTCCACACCCCGCATTTCCCTTTTCCTCCCCCGGCGACAAGGACGTTGAATTCACGAACATAAACGGTCACATTAAACTAACGAATAATTACGAGTACGAAAATGAAAAAACTGAAGATTCGTTTAAATCTTCCGTTGAAAACTCACCCGAAAATATCTCCGTCCATGGTCGGAAAATCCATTTCGAGTGACGCTATCCAAATGACCATTCTACATGCGGGCCACCATTAGTTTAAATCCGAACAAACGCTTTTATTGGAAAAAATCCCCGATTTCCTGCAAAACAAAACGAAAAAGGTCCAATTGTAAGGCGTGTACGTTTTATCAGAAAATGACCAAAAATACGATAACCCTAATTGCACCGAGCCTCCAAATTTCACCCAAACAAAAGCATCTTTTGTCTGTATATTCGGTCTAGTAGAGCGGGGAGCCCGAACAAACCAACGGACTAAATAAAATCCACTCCGAATTCTCCATCGGATTTATTAGGTTAAAATAAAGGCAAATTTAAGACCCTTTTTCGAGTCTCTCATAACCGAATGAATTCTTTGGCAATTGTGCGAAAAGCAGATAAGGCAACAATGCCTGCACCCGAGCAGTGATGTCGTTGCTCGGGCTGCTCGCTAATCACCTAAATCCCTAGCTTAAGCTCGAACCGGCGAACGAAATAAGTTGGACACGCGGATTTAAGCCCTAGAAAGTGGGCTTTAAGCGATTACTTAGTGCGTGACGAACGGCCTCCGAGGTATCAATCACAATTTAAAAGCGTGGCTGATGAAAAATAGGGAAAATTTACCTCGGAAATAGGGATTTTGAGCGCGAGAACGTGGCGGCGCTGTTGAGTCTTTTTTATCGTTTTGTTAAATTTTAAATCTTACGAAATTTGTGAATAAGAGTATTGGAAATGAATTCGTAAATTTGGAACATTGTCCAGAAATGGGCAATGTTTTTGTTAAATTTTCAATACTCTACTCATAAATTTCTTAAGATTTTGCAAAAATGTATGATGTTTTGTTACATTTCAAAACTTGACGATGTTTTGTTACATTTCAAAACTTGACGATGTTTTGTTAAATTTCAAAACTTTACGATGATTCGTTACATTTCAAAACTTGACGATGTTTTGTTACATTTCAAAACTTGACGATGTTTCGTTAAATTTCAAAACTTTACGATGTTTTGTCAAATTTCAAACATCTACAATGTTTTGTTAAATTTTAAATATTTTATTCATAAATTTCGTAACATTTTCTAAAAACGTACAATGTTTTGTAAAATTTTCAAATTTTAGTCATTTCTCATTACATTTACCTAGAATTTACGTTTTCTTAAATAAAGAAAATTTGAACTCGGAAAAAGTGGACAATTTTTAAAAATTTACAATGTTTTGTTAATTTTACATAGTTTATTCATACATTTCGAAACTTTTTTCAAAAAAATGTTCAATGGTTTGTTAAAATTTCAACTATTTTATTCATAAATTTTATAACATTTTCCCACAAAGTTACAATGTTTTCTTAAATTTCAAATATTTTATCCCTAACTTACGTAACATTTTCCTAAAATAATTCATATATAAATTTCGAAACATTCTCCAAAAAAATGCTCAACGTTTAACTCTAAAAATTTGATCAATTTTTTATTTACACATTTTTAAATAATTCTAAATTTCGAACATTCTCCAAAAACGTACATCGTTTAAGCATCTTCCCTGAATTTCGACTTTTTTTAAAAGTTCGAAGGTTTTTCCAAACCCTCGGAGATTTTTCCAAACACATTTCGAGCATTTTCCTGAATTTCGTACATTTTTACGTCAAACAGGGTTCCCCCAGAAATTTCATTTTTAACTTCCCTGACTTTTCCAGGTTTGAAAAAAAATTTCCCTGACCAATG
>JAQGAO010000943.1:0-27990 GCA_034697705.1 Ommatoiulus sabulosus | reverse complement strand
CTCACCTTGTAACCTACACCGGTGCAGATTTTTTGGACGAATCGAATGCGCCACAAGTCGAATTGGAACTCTGCGCTACTCGGCCATTTCGTGTTTTGTTTCGTCTTTTGGGGATTAAACTTCACTCGATCGCTTCGTTTGCTTCCCTTTCGCGGTACGGCCCGGGAAAAGCCGGGCCTTCCAGCTAGTATTTAATAAAAGTACGAAGACGTGTCTGTGAAACCATTGCAAAGGTTGTTGATGATGATGATGAAGACATTCCCATCAGCGTAAAAAACAAATCAAAATGTTACTAATTCTACCAGCATTTGTCATTAGACGGCGTAACTAGATTTATCGAGTCAAATAGTCCATTATCGGAATACTATAGCAAGTAACCGCGGACCAATCGCGTACACTGCAAATACAGTATACCATATAAAAGTTTTTCCTCGCGGGAATGACATTCTTCAGGACACGCACCAACACCTCCATTACCACTTTTAACGTAACTACTCTCGTCATCCCTGAAAAGAGCTATAGCATATCGATTTCCAGAAGAAACTCTTCTCCTGTCATCAGCATTAGTTTTGCTTTTCAGGATGGCACATCACAGCGCCGCCGATAAAAGCCAAAAGGCGTTCCTCCTCATCTATTTTTCGTTTCTGACCGTAACGAATTCCGCACCGATATACCACCTCCTCCGTGGCATTCAAATCCGCTCTACTCCCGTTTTTCCCATTCGCCAACAACGGGGGAAACACGACGAAAAATCAATTAGGGGCGAGCCTACCGCGTTATTATTTTTGCAAACTCACCGATGAATCCCAATTGGCAGAAATCCAAAATGAACCAGTCCTGTTTGTCGCTGATTTTCTGCAACGCGAACTTCTTCATGGTGGTCAGGTAGCCCTTTTTGGTGAGAATGTCATCTTCGAGCTGGGGTGAAAAAAAAAGAGAAGTAATGAGTATAAGGAGTGATGCGTATTGAATTTCAAATGGAAGTAAAAACCTGCCACAATTTCGAAAGTGGGTTGCATTGGAAGTCATATTACCAAGCACGCATTTGAAAAGGTTTTCGTCAAAATAAGAGTTTATTTTTGAAAAATTCAAATTTGTATAATCTATATATATATATAAAAAAGAGATGTATGTATGTATATTTGTGGATTAGTGGGCGAAAAGTTGCTACATGAAGCGCCTTTGCTGAAGTGGTCCATGAATGAATTTCGAAATAATATAATAATGAATAATGAATTTCATTCATTAGGCCTACTTCGTCGCTTCACCAAGTCGCTATCCAGTAATTGCATATTGTTAGTTATTGAATAAAATTTACAATTGAAAAAACTGATGGGGGAGAATTAGAAAACAAACAAAAAAGACTATTATATGGACCACGAGGAAATAAAAACTTCTAAGATGATGAAAAGACAATAATCCATAACTGATATAAACGCAGATACTGACATATTATAACGTAATTTCCAAATTATAAATTTAAAAATCATTTGATCATTATTTATCAAATTAAAACATTCATTTTTAGGGCAACTGTGATGTCGGTTGATCGACGTTCAAAGAGAAATTCCTCGGGCGAATTGTACTATAGAAATAGGATATGTTAAAAGCATTTTTTTTAAATTTTCAAACTTTAGTTACTCGGGATTCGGCATTTTCAATTCAGATAAGATTAACAAAGGCAAAAAAAATGTATCAATGTCTAATGGGATTTCGGCATCGATATCTTGGAGGGATTACCCTTTTTCAGTGACAATGTTTGGTAGGTACTATCGGGTTACAACATGACATCATTTATTTATGGAAGATAGGACTAGGGATTTTGCTGAGTGACATTCGCTGTTTTCGGGAAAAGGATTCTGCGATAGCCACTGCCTCTCCCACTTCACCGAAGAACCTACTTAGGCTAGAATTAATATTTTATACCTGCATGGCCTTTACTTAAAACTGAATCAGACGATAAGATATAACCCGTCCAGTTCTCCGGATACCTTTAAATAACTTCTGAATTCTCTTAATGCATTCTGAATTCGAGTGCAGACTATCTTCTGAGATTTTACTCTTTAATTCGAGTTACAATTCATTCCAAAATGCATCAGAAAATCCAAATGTCAAGACTACTTTTCAGAGAGAATATGCGTTAAGATAAGTCTCCGAATTGATGGATGATCTCAAAAGGTTTTTTATGTTTTATCGATGACATTGCGATGAATGATTGGAGTGATAAAGGTACAACCTTTACATATACAGTATTAATAGATGACATACATGTAAAGATTGCTTTTCATCCATCTCACATATCTTGAATATTTTTGAAATTGCAAATTTCCCAATTCGAAGACATTCATGCTCTTAAACTTCTTGGGCAACTTTTCATCCAAACTCCACTTTAGGATACTTATAAACCTACAATAAATGCTTTTTTTAAACAGTGCAAAAACAAAAACAAATACCAAATTCCATCAAATTTTCGCAAAATTCATCTCTCTGCAGCAAGTTCTATTCGAATTAATATCGTATGTTTACATTTTTTATCTTGACAAGAAAATGTGACTTGGCAATCACGTTGTTTTACGTCAGGTATTAATTTAGAAATTTCAACCTAAGCTAGCAAAGGCTTTAGCAGACTCTTAACGATAATCTCAACAACGAACTTTGAAACAAACTCGACGCGAATCTAAGCTTCAGTTCAACTCCTGCTCATCACCGCCAATTTTTGTTTGTAACTTTGACGCGCTTCTCAGCGGCCTTAACGCTTTCCCGAGCACTTCACCACATTTCTTAAACAGAAAAAAGAATAATCTCAACCTGAATGTAAAACGTCCCTTTAGCCTGCGCGTACATCATTAAAAATGCGAAATCGAGGTTCTGCTTGGTTCTCCACCTGAAAGAAGATGAAAAAAATAAAATAAAAGTCTTTTGTGGCAGTTTGCGTCAAGAAGCTCATTTTGAATGACGGAGAGCCTTCATCGACGCATTCATTACATTCAAATAAGCCGTATAAAAAAGCTGCGTAAAAGAGCAAATGGCAAATAATGCAACCGATAAAAAGTAGAGGGCGAGTGAACTTACTTGACTCGATCCATTGGGTCTCCCAGCGTCTGACGTAGGCTATTGAAGTCCGGATAAAAAGCTGCGGGTGGTGAAACTACTTCTAGCAGGCCACTTGATATGTGCTCTTGGAATCTGCGAACATTCACAATTGTTCTCGTTACCAACGATTGATTTTCACATGCAGCCCAGGCAAATATTTGATCGCCACCGACCCAGAGGGCGCCGTTCGATGACGATCGATCCAGGAAAGGGTCATAGGGCAGCTCGCGCTACATGTACATTAAAGTGATCGAAACGGGACCACGAGACTATGGGACTATGCAGCGGACGCTAACCATCAATATTATATTCTACAATTGTACGTACACAATGGAGAAACTATTTGTTATTAATTGCTAGGTGTTGTTCTTGCTGAGATTGCTTTGTGTGATTATACAACGTTAGTTTTTTAAACCTGGTTGGATGTAAGAGTTGCCTGTAACCTGTCCATTCCTATTTATGTTTTTTTGAATACCTAAACTACTTAATATTATTCTTAGCAACAGAAAGTTCCTCTATAGTGTGGACGTAGTTTCCTATACTATTCACGCTTGAAGGAGGATCCGAAGAAATAAAATGCTCACAATGGCGCCACCTCGTGACATTTCCATGGAAATACATGATTGTTTGTAGATTTTTAACGTTGGCCTATTTCTGCTACCAGGCTAAACACTAACGCCAGGGGATGTTCCAGCGTCACCTACCTGGGAATTTTGAATACGAAGGGGAACTTCCACGCCCCAAAAGGAATCTTTAACGTGCAGAGTGCAAATGGGATTTGCAAGGGACCTCGGTTTAAACTCTCATCCGAAATAGCCGGAACTTAAAAACCTCGTGACCATCGGCACCGGTGTAAATACATGTATGTGTTACGATGGTGTGCTAGGGTTAGCTTAACAAAGTTACTCGGTCCAATGGCCCATCTTGGAATTTTCTAAGACTGTTCCGAACATAAAACTTTCTTAGATTTTGTTTAGTAGCTAACGAGGGACTATTATTAGGAATTGGAAATTTCACATTTTTAAATTCCTCATGCGCAAATTAAAATCAATTAAAAACGTAATTTTTACCCTATGCATTTATAGAAAAAAAAATCCTCGAACGAACATGCCTATCATTATTGTTTAAAACTCTTTTCACCAAATTTATAAAATACAGACCAATTTCTTTTCAGAAGATCATGCTCACTCACCCTCTCCTAAATTATTCGTGATTGGACTGTCCCGTTTCAAAGACACGTGACAAATTGACAGTTTATATAGCTAGATATTCTTAGAGGATTTGTTTAGTTTTCACGCTTATTTGCCAAAATTCACACCAAAAAAATAAATAAAATAAAAAAATGGGTGACCGGGTGACACCGCGAGTAATAAGGAAGCCCAATTTTCTGATTAAATCTGCGAATTGAAAGACAAACACGGTGAAGTAGGCCGAGGCAGAGGGAAACGAAAATTAGATAAGCAAACAAATTAGAAAATTCTGCACCAATGTGAGGAAAAGTGCTTTCGCTATGGGGACGAATAAATATTTGCACTGGCCGAAAGGTGTATTAAACATGATTAAAATACAGACGAATTAATCAAGTACACGCAAACAAAGATGCTTGCGAAAGACTTGTTGATGGAAGGAATATTTGTTTAGTCTTGTTTCGGCAAGGGTCGTAAAAGTCAATACTGATAACGAAAAAAAAATTCCGACACAACATTTCCGTTATCAACGGCATATACACGTACACTGCATATAACCGTAAAACAAAAAACAAAAAAATCACAAAATAGAATTGAATTTTCATTTTAAATTAGAACGTTATTGAGAATTCAGTTATCTTCGTATTTACATTACTCTTTCCTGAGTACAATGGAAAATTCTAGTGCAATAACGTGATTATTTTCGATATGCATGAATATGCACTAAACAATGCAGGTAAACCTTGGCGGCAAATGTGCAAGTAGGTGGCGCCACTTGGCTTCCTCTTTAAACGAAACAAAGAAACTTACTGTTTATGGATTTCTTTTGCTTGAACTTGTACGTAATCCAGGTCAGTCTGCAAATAAATAAATAAACATAAATATGTTCGCTAATAAGAGCAGTGATCGATTCGTTTGCGATAATGTTATTACTTAATTTATAAAAAATTATAATATTGGCAAATTGTAAACGTTATATTTGATAGGAACAAGTGTCTAAATTAAAAAGCAAAGTGCAATTTAACGTGGAATTATTCGCAAATAACATACGGTTTTCAACACCGCAAAACTTGAATATTGTGTATATAATTTGTTTAAATGGCTTTTTAGATTTTCAATATGTTAACTATAAATACAATTAAATAAACGACGCGACATTTCAAAGTTTGAAAATTAATCCATATTTGTTATGGATTTGTTATGCGTATAAAAAAGGTGAAACATGTTGGGGAAAAGAATTCGTATGATATTAAAATAAATTTTTAATAAAAAAGTCCATAAACTGGAGTCAGCCCATAAATACGACAGACCATAAAAATGAAACGTTATAACTACAACAAAGGCGTCAACCTGCGGTAATAGGATCGACGCTAAAGCAACAGAAAGCAATTTATTCCAATTTTTGCTACTAATTTCTTGGCATTAAACACCTATGGGAGTTGTCGCGACTACCATTTTGTATTGTTTCCGTAACCACTCGAGGGCCGTGCTATAGCTTAGCTACCAAAAAACTCGTTCATTCCCAACATTCATTTTCACCTGACTATACGCAATTTGTTTTTGTTTTTTCTTAAGCCTCGTTTCTGTTGATGGCAATTTATTTTCTTAGTGAGCGTATATAGGTCTACCATTATTGGCTCGACAAGAAAAAAGCACTTAAAGACCCGAATAAAAGAAGTTGAAAAGTGATACATGTATATTCAGTGTGCGTAAACGTGCCTTAGATACAAACATACAGTATATTACGCGTATTCATCGATATTGCAATTAGATAGTTTGGTAACTATACAAAACGTATTACGCCACTTGGGCGAACATCCATTATAAAGGGCATCGTTAACTTTGAAAAACCGAAATATACATTAATGCTATAGTCATTTTTCACGCCAAACGTGTTGATCAACTCTGGAAAAAAGAAAAGAAAAAAAAAATCCGACAAACTTTTTTTTAAAAAATTCCCGCGAGTTTTCCACGTAATGTAGATCATGATCGCATCGCGAATTGATAATTTATTCACTTATTTATCTTTAATAAAAGTAAAAACTTTCGAAATTAAAAATTTCCAACGAAGGTTATATGTTACTATACATGTACGTGTACATGTTTGTAGATAAGGTTTAAATGTAATGTTTAACACAATACGTGATATTATTTGAAATACAAAATTACCTTCTAAGGGAAAAAAAACTTTTCCATGTTGTATTAAAAAAATATCTAGATTTACTTGTACATGCGAATATCGCGTCTTGAAAAACGTGACGCAAATTTCGCGAATCTTCAAGTAAAAAAGAAAAAAACAAACAAACCACTAGCTCAAAATAACTACAGTATCTATTTGCATAACTTACTTTCGATTTCTGAACATTGATTCAAACGAAGTACATGTACGTCATTGTACCCGTTTCATATACAGTGCATTTGTGCATTTGTTGTACACGCTGTATAATAACTACACTATATACAGTAAGTGTACGTCCATGGTTACCCTTCAAATGTCTCGCCAGCCTTAATTCAATAGCAGTTTCGATGGCATAAATAAAAGAAATCTTAAATGTCAAATTTACGATCCGAACAATGGCCCCGACAGAAATTTCTAAAGGTCTTATTATATATCCTTTATAAAAACGCGAGCTAAGTAATTCATGAAAAACGAACAATAACAATGTCTCCATTTATCTCTTATTAATACAGGCTCATGAACGAAGTTTGCTATTCAAAATTTACTCGGAAACAGGAATTCGATATAAAGGAACAGCTAAAAGGCAACTAAGCGTTTCAATATTCAATAACAAAGCGTAACTTCGATGGTAGATACAGTAGTTACGGATTGTGCCATTTTTAGATCGGGTTAATCGATCGTTAAAACCAGTTTTCATTTACAGCGCCAACGACGAAAAAATGCTGACGATTAGTGTTGAGAAAATTACGATAGTAGGGGGTGTCAATGAATTGCTAAATAGCCTTATCCAAATCACTTTCCAGGAGGGCTTAAAAGGCAGCCATTTTATTAAATGCATGTACGCAAGTACCAGCGCTTAAAAATCGGCCAATTGAGAGGTTTAAGCAATTTATCTGTTTTTATCCTCACGCCAATCATTATCACACTACTAAAGCACACTTTCAAATTCTAGAAAAACTGCAAAACTCAAGAATCCACCTCCTTCCAACAAAATTTTTTCCTTGATTGGCTAGATAAACCTCCTAACCAATTCAACATTGTTCAACATTTTCTTATCACCCTAGAATCCCCATTCCAGTTGCCGAACTCCATACTAACTACTACCCAGATTAACAAATGTGCAGACCTTATAATTAATAAAATTATAACGGAACACAAAAATGCAATCCTCGACAGAATTAACGATTCAACTCACATTCCATATTATAAAAAATTATCTCCAGTCCACATTACCAACAACAATATTTTACCAAAAATATTCCTTTTAATATTGAAAAATTTACCTTTCAAATCAGAATAAACCCTTACAACATATACTTCAAATCCGGATCCTTTAAACCATCACTGGATTCCCCTTGCATCCTTTGCCTAAAAGACTATCCCACCTGGCCACACCTTTTAAAGACCTGCACTATCTCTAACATTACAAACCTAACCTCAAAAGCTAAACTGCCTCCCACCCTAACACGTTCATCTTTTTTAGAACTAATATTCAGAACATACAAGAAGAAAACATGTGGCTTCTATATAGAATAGCAAAAATGTATGGAAAACAAGCAGCCACAAACACCTCTTCTTAATTACCTACCCATAAGGACCGGGGTCAGTTAGACCTATTCCTACACCTTACTAATGCATACTGTTAAGTTTTTTCTTTATTTACCAATAAACAAAATGTTATTAATTTCCAGCTTTCTGTTGTTATAATTTATTTCCTAATACATAAATAAACTATGCACAAGAAGGACGAAGGTCCTTAAAGTGCTCTCTCTCTCTCATCTGTTTTAATCAGAATCTAATTGCCATTCCGATCTGGCTGTTTTCAATGCTTTTCTTCTAATTTCTCTTGTATCACAGTCGAGTCAGGTATAAGAGAAATTTTCAGGTTCGCAGCGCCAACTGGATTCTAGAGTATATCACTAAGATGAAGGCAAGCCCATATTAACCAGTGAAACCTAATCGCCAAAGCCGAGTAAGGCATTTTATGGTAATGAGCGCTCGAAAAGCCGCGTATTTTAGAACATAAGATAGATAGATAGAAACGCTATACACTGTAGGCTACTAAGCCAATAAACACTACAGCTGTAGTGAGCTTCCTGTGCGTATCTTTACCTAATACCAGGCGAGTGACACGTTGACTACGATTCGTTTATAAGCGCAGGGCGTGGCTGAGGGCGAGTTGATATCTGCTAAATAACAGGGCGGCGCTGCAGTGTTAGCCAACAGAACACCAAAGGCACCGATACGGAGTGAGTCTATTGGTATTACGTTGTGACATGGGGGTTTAGCCACTCATTGATACCCCCTAGGATAAAAGTATAAAAATAAATATAAAACATATCATCACGAAAACACCATCGAAACACGTGAAAAACATGTCGGTGCACAATCAATCATTCTGCAATTAATAATTAATCATTATTAAACGTGCTACAAGTACGTGATTAGAATATAATAATGATATTAACATAATTAATTTCCGTGAAATATGAGCGCTTTGTGTTATGAGCAAACTTTTTCGATACTTTACGGGTAACATGCAGTTCTGATACTTCTGGTGATTTAGAATTTGAAAATCAATGTAGACAGACTTACGTGTAGTGCTTAAAAAACTGATTTAAGACCAATACGTTGCTAGTTTTTGCAACTTATTCCGCTCACAGATTTTCCATCATGTTTACCAACAGCTTCAGTAAGCTTCGATGCCTTTTTTGCGACACAAAATTGCACGAAAAGCATATAGGGAATTTTTAACGGAAGTTGACTTCTGACAGCAGGGATCCCATTTCCGGTGTGAAAGTCACGCGCGAGCGAGCGGCATCAATACAACGTTTTTTTGCCGTGCCAAACATCCGAATTTGCAAATATAATGCGTTGAATTCAATTCAGATTTCATGGTGATCATTTTTTGCTGCTTATTTTCCCTCTAAAACACAGCTATTACAATAGGTGAGGGTGATGTTAGTAAAAGTGCATGGGTAAAACAAAGTAGGGCAGCTACATGTATTTCAAGGTTTACAAAGTTTTTTTTTTAAAATAACATCCGCTTAGTCTTATTTCATTGAAAACATGTTAAAATCTGCGAAAAAAAAATGATTCAAACCTAAACAATTTAGAAATTCATGAAAATATTCGAAAAAAGATATTACCCGAGCGTTCGTACTGAAAAACGAAATATCCGAGTCGTTTAAGTAAACAAGTTTTTTTTGAAAGTTGCGAATGCAATTTACTAAGTATAGATAAAACGCTTTCGACGAAACATGAGCATTTATTTCTATTTCTCGTTTTAAAAAAAGACGTACTTTCGAGCAAATGACATTTTTTTAGACGATTGTATTTTTATAAAGAATAGAACTTCGTTAAAATCAATAGTTTAGTCTTTTTATAAAAATGCCTGCGGAAACCGCTCTTTATATACGAGGTACGTAAAATTTTTTTTACAAACTACTGCGGTGGTCTCGAAAAGTATCCCGTGTTGATTTTCGCTCCGATTTACGAACAAAAATCCCACACTTTATTTTACGGACTAAATTTCCCCATTCATGATTTCATTTCGAGAAAAACAAAATTTTCCCAAGCTGGTTTGATTTCAATCCTTCCAAGTTGGTAAGAAAGGAGCGAGTAAAAATGAAATTTACATCCAAAATTAACATCACCTGATTCAAAAAGAATCACGTCCGAGATCTTTCTGCGTTGAGTAAATTATTGGACATTGTAAATTTTCGAATAAGAAAATGTGTTTGAGCAGTAAATCATTTCTTATTGTCATCACCAACTAATATACCTGTAGATAAGCTAGATTTCATTTTTCGGTTTTTTTTTCAATGCCATTCGCATTTAGGAACTTCATTTTACGAAAGTTTTTTTGGGGCCCCATACAGATTCGTAAAAACGCCTGTCGACAGTATCATTAATCCCACACCTCTTTCCAAGAAACTTGAAACTGATAAACTTTCCCGACACTCGCGCCATTCACCTTTACGACGCTATCGTCTCAGGGACCGTCATTTTCCAACTTAGTTTTGTTGGCTCCAATTTTTTTTAATCAATTTGGGCAAAAACGAAAAATCCAATCTTCCTCCTCGGCGGTTACACCATCGAACGTTTCGATTTTTCCGATTTTTGATTAATATTTGATCGATGGTGAGAGGGTCAGCTAGAGGTTCGAAAATAAAAGCCCCATTTTCAGCGCGGGTCCATTATCGTATCTTACGCACGAAGCGATGAAAAATCACCGGTTATTTTAAGAAGATATTGAAAGGAGAAGAACGAGCATCGACGGGATGGAGCGCCGTTGCTCGGAAATCGCATCAATCAGCGCTGATCGATGGAAATGACCGCTCCGGGTCAGCCTAATGGAGTGGACGGAGTGACATCCAATAGCCCATCCGACTAATTTACCTTCTCAATTAGTTTTTAGAGGCGACGAAACGTGGCGAAAACATCGATCGAGCGAAAATGGTGGCCGACATCTGACCCTCGGGCGGCCATTTTGGGACAACGCGTCTTAAGTAGCGCCCATCAAATTGAAGCTAACACGGTGATCATTTGCGCCAACTAATGCATTTTGCCACAGCAAGGGTGATATGGGGGTGGTCCTAAATTTAATACTCGAATTGGTAAGAACTTGCCTTTCATTTATGTGCGAAGTTTTCTACACTCGAACATTATCAGGGTTGCTACGGATTCTCACTTTTAAAATTCTTTGACTTTTCCAGACAAAAATTGCGTTTTTCCCATTATAGGTGCGGTTTTATTGTTCACTGCTGGAACGGTCTATTTTGATTATGTTATGCGTGATGCCTTCTTTCCAGGTGGTGGTTTCATAGACACTTCTTGGATTCCCCCAACACCCACATGAATTATTAAAAAGAAACAAAAAAACAGGGCTTTGAGCTCCAAAACGTTTTTGACTTTGTTATAAAGATAATGCCGATGAGAGTCCGGTGTCCCCGGGTGTGCAATGAAAGCTCATAAATAGTTTTAAAACATTACACAACAGTGTTTATGACATTAAAAAAACTGATGCATACATAATACTGAGAAATAACATACATGTACACATGATGTGTAAAAATGAACGAATTAGTTCATTCACTCCTCATAAAGAATAGTTCATTTTCAGTGGTTCAGAAGTGAACGACCTAGCACTAATTCATTGATTTCGGTTAAAATTCCACAACATATCACGGAAATTTTCCCTGACATCTTTCAAATTTCCTGACACGTAGCAACCCTGATCATTAAAACGTACTCGATTAATACACATTTTTGATAGTTATAATCCCCTTCCGAGAGTATATTCGAATAATGTTAATTTCTTCGTATAGTAGCTAAGACGAACTCGGATAGTACAAATTTTCGGTTACCACGAACGAAAGGAACAAAAAAATAATAATAAATAAATAAAAAATCTTCGATAACGGATTATTTTTGGCAAACTATAGAACAATACGCCGATCAATATACTCGATCAACACTGAGTCATTGGAGATTATAGAAGGGTGAAATCGGATCCCCGGGACTGTTACAAGTTGTTGAACAATCTCACATATGCTGGCAGCCCCCCTTTACTGTAAACATCAAACCACCTGGATAATCTGCGATGCCACTCTCGGAAGATAGGTTGGCCAATGGCTAAACTTAACTGCAGACTCAACTTATTCCTGGTTAGGGTGGGTCATACCTGGAATAAGCTCCCCAGTAAGATTGTCTCAGCTGCCTCTATCCACAGCATCGAGTCACGTCTATCTAAGCTCTTACTTAAGGATTATGTGAATTTGACTTTTTAATGTAAGTTGGATGTAAGAGTTTCTATTTGTTAAAACCTATCCAGTCCTTTTCATTGCTGAACAAACTTTATTATTATTAAATACAGTAGAAGATCTGTAAATAAACTGGAACATTCCGTCCAAAACGAAGCAATTTATTTTAGAAACATTTTAATAAAGTTGCCTCTGCACCCACTTATTGGAACATTCTGTCCCCATAAAAAAAAACTTACAGAAACAGCGCACTCCAGTTTGCTCGTTTCTAGACAGTACTCGAGCAACGAGCTGTTCACACTGAATCAGCAACATTCTGGGACATCTTGGACAGTGTTGCTCAACTTCCAATGATTTTACCACCATTTCTATACAAACGGGAAACTCAGGAGAACTTTTGTTTCTGTTGGGAAATTGTTTGACGATGCTGTAGAAATTGAAGAGAAGATGCCGAATATTTTATTTCTGTTGCCATTTCCAATAAAGAGCATTCATCAACATTCAAGAACATACAGGAACACTTTGAAGGAATAAAGAATAAGCAACAGAAACAAAGTTCCTCGACGATTTCCTCCAGGGTGGACGTAGTTTCAGAAATATGAGGACAGAGACAGAGAGGGATGCTCTTAAGATGAGCAACTTGCCTCCGGAGACCCCGAAAGGCGTTTTTCCATTTCACTTTTTTGTAAAAATAAAGGAATAAATAAAGAGAGCGCTGACAAAGCGACGAAGTGAGAAACAAGGAAAATTAATCAACGATTTTTTTTATTATTATCGTTGGCGCTTCAATTCCCCGCTTTCATCCGGCGCTAAGACCGAGCTAACAAACGAGCGATAAGCAAATTGATTTAGTCGTAACCTCATTTCAAAGGCAGACAAACTCCACAAAAAAAAGCAGGGCGGAGATCGTCGAATTAATGAAAAGAAAATGTCACTCGCACGTACGACGAACCAATTGAAAAAAAAAAAATCTTCACTCACGGACAATAGGCCTACTTTAATTATAGGGGGCGATAAAAAAAAAACGTTGAAAAAATCTAGGTACACACCTTAATCAAACTGTCTTAGCATACGCGTACCTTTATATTAAAAAAGCAACACTGCAAGCCGTTTAGAAACTGCCGATTCTCGAGGGGGAATCAATCTTGACTTTTTAAGAGCTAGAAGATTCATCCGTCCTTGATCGAGAATAAGAATAACAAATACGTAGCAAGAAAAAAAGTTTGTCGAACTAATCCGACGTTATTTTGGTCGTGTTTCCTCCTTCCAGCGATCGAAGATTTATGGAATCAACGTCGTCTTAATCCGATTTTGTATAATTCTCAAATTTGCTTTCCGAGAATAGCAAAATTTCCCGCATAAGATTAGCTATCAATCCTTTAATTCATACACCATTTCAGTGAGTTTATGAATGCAGCTGAACCTCGAGCGACGTCAATTCGTTTGCTTAAACCGGAGTTCGTATTATCAGAAGTTATAACTATAGAAGTTATTAACAGAAAAACAAAAATAACTATACATTTTCACCGATGTTTTAATGAAATCTTCCCCCACGAGAAGGTGCTCCAACGTTCATCGATGATTTCCCCGTTATAACGTACTTCGTGTAAATTTCGTTTTAACGTATAACATAGCGCGAATGCTCGGGAACTCGCTCCACCTTTGTAATACCCGAATTCGGGATTCGTCTGAAACGATGGAATTAACATTATTCGCCCATACCCTATACACTCTAAGAAATAAAGGTACTTCACAACAATAGAAAAAGGTGTTTTCACTTGTCCCAAATGCTCCACCTTTTTTGGTGTTATGGAAAACCTCCGAGATAGGGTTTTATGGAATACCTCACAAAGGTGTTCCAGAATACCATAAGATGTGTTTTTTTTTCTTCAAAAATTTGCAGTTTCCAATTACGGCGCCGTGGTTTCCTTGGTGTGTATTTACGAGCGTACGTGTAAATTATAGCATACGAGGGGTGTTCAAAAGTTCTTAGCCTGACAGGTGCATCTTAGGTAATTTTTTTATTTTTCAACATAATCTCCCTGGACATCAATAAACTTCTGTAATCTTTTCTGAAGCAACTTTAGTCCCTCAAAAAAATTCACCCGGGATTCGATCCTGCAACCTATACCAATCCAGGATACCTCACGCAAACACTCCGCTATCTCGACTCGCTTCAGATAGCCTCACTAGTGGTGCCATTTTATGGGTTTCCCACAAAGGGTATCTATAAGCCCCTTTTGAACGATTTTTTTTTCTTCACAACACCTTTTCAGGAGTTTAGAAATATCATTAAGTGTTTGTAAATCCCAAAAGAATTTTAAATACCTCAAAAGAGGCAAGAAAATACGTTTAGAGTGCATAGGACTGGAAATAGTTTAGTACTGCCAGAAATTCGTTTAAAGCCAGTTCGTCTTATCGAAGTTCTACCTTAATTTTAGAATACATTTAAAAAAAAACGAAAATAAATTACGTCATCAGGTTCACACTTCGTACTTTTCCAACAACGTGATTCGACGTCAATCTGTTCTCTACAAGTTTTTTCCCCATGGGTAGGCTATAGGCTATATTTTATTACCGAGTTGTGAGATATAATGAACGTTGTTCAAAATCCGATATACATCCGCGGTGTACTGTAGGCTACGTATTTTGAGTAAATGACCTACCTCGGCTATGAAAACGATGATGACGCAATCGTCCCTCTCCGCCTGCGTCATGCTTTCGATGAGGTTCTGCAGCGTGGTCATCAGGTAACTCTGTATGTCTCGTTTCACCGTGGGCACACCCATCACCATCGACACTGGAATGACAGAAAGATAAAAAACGTAAACACCCGCTGCGAATGCTACTGTTATAACCCAAGGCCTCCCGGTCCATAGACTGACAAAACAACAGTTCTGGTTATGTGTAGCGTAGTCTCCTCAAAGTTTACACTGACGAGAAAAAAATGAACAAAAAACAGCCTAATATCAAGCGCCGCGTAAATCGACTTCGCCGCGGTAATCTTCGCGCTCGAGATGAGATTTTAACAGATGGCGGAAGAAATCGGATATTGACGTTTTTATCTTTTTTTTTATTTCCCGGTAAAAAAAACTTACCCCGATTTTTTAAAAGGGATGAAATGCGACTCTTCGAAAAACGTCATCGACACGATACGGAAAGAATGGCTATGTTGCTAGGATGCTAGAATTCGTAAAATATCGCACGAAATAAAAATTCAAATTCCACGAAAAAACTTGGAAAATGAACTTTATGCAGGGTTACGTATGGGGGCTACATCACGTGCATCGGCGCTGCCTCCGGATGACTTTCGCCAATGCGATGAATAGATAATTTTCACAAGCAGACGACGCGTGCTGGCTCCGCCTAGATCAGACATGTTGGGGAACTTCATAATTTTACTGTGGCAAAAATACGATTGCCATCGCTATGATCATTTTGCCTTATTCCTCTATTTAATTATTTAATTAGAAATAAACGAGAAAATTCATTCAATTTTTGAATTGTAGTGGCAAAACAGCATCAAAATATCTACCCATGAAAAATCTATTCATGGGTAAGTGATAATTTCTAATGGGGCATTTTCTTAGTTTTTAGAATGATAAGAGCTAGCCACGATTCTCAGATTCATGCACCCCACAACATGCCCACAATGTAAATCGAACCACATTAGCCACGTCCACGAGCTGCGTGACGTCACGTGCAAGTTATCTATGAAATGCCACGTGATATATGCATGCTGACGAAATCTGCATAAGGTCCATTTCATTGCCTCCTGTCCAAGTACGGGTGAGAACACAAAGAATGCTTACTTTCGACGTGCTTCTTTCAGCATCCTACGTGCTTGTTTTCAGCTTCTTTCTTCCAGCTTTGGAACGCACAATGAACGCTGATATCAGCGTGATGGCAGTATGCTCGGTGAAACATTACGCGTAAAACCTCCCACATGCGCATTAGCATGTGGAATTAGATTAGTGCGGGACACGATTTTACGGTACATAGGCGGCTTACAATCGATTGCTACACTTTTGACCAATGGTGATCTGTGTGCTACTCTGTGTCTTACAAATCTGCTATCAGCGCTTCTTGTAAGCGCAGCTTGGTTCGGTAAGCTTTCTTTGTGTGCGCCCGCATCTAAAACGCTTGCCGCATTCTTATCCCGCTTGGTGGCGCTAGTGTACGCCGAGTGGTAAGCGCCTGCAGTAGGCATTCAGTGTGTTCTCCCCCTACGACGCGACGGGTTGTCAGGTCCGCGAGAGCCTTCGTGGATCCCAGTTGGGCGGAATTGTTAAGCATTTTAAAAGATTAATCTAGAGTAGGTCCTACGTAGCGATCGATTAGAAAGATCATGAATTTTTAAGCTGAAATGAACACCACGAAACACGATTCACGACCATGAAAACCACGAGAATAACGACGGGATAATTTTTATCGCCCATTTTCTTTACGCTCGATTTCATCATCATCATCATCATCATCAACCATGGACGCAGTGCCTCTCGGGGTCAAAGACCGGAGCCAATGCTACTCCGACAAGAGATATCAATCGACTTGTCCGTTTTTTAACAGGCAGCGCATCGCCAGTCATCAACTCAACTCTCCCCATTTATCCGGGCTTGAGACCGGCAACAATAGCAAAATACTCGTACTCGTTTGAGGAGGAACCTTATCTAAGGCGGGAAGGAAGGTCTATAAAATCGCATTATTCATCTATAAAATTTGATCAGGGACTATTGAAGTCAAAAACATTACACTGGTTGAGGTTGCTTTCAAGCGTACTCACGCAGGACAGCGTGGTATACATTTTCTAGTAACACAAATTTAAATTTATTACTAACAAATGATATTACCACAACAACTTTTAACAACTTTAAAAGAAATTTACATTCACATATAATACCAATTGATACTGAATATCTAATCCAGAACTATTTTCCTTAGGTATGATGCATTGTGAACTAACATGTTTCATTTGATCTATATTACGAACATTGCAACTGTGGATTCTATAATCAGCAAGTCTTTTGTTTTCAATAACAAATGTTGGTATATCGTCCATGGGATTTCCCTTCCTGTTCCTTTTTTCGCTATGTTTTTATTATGTTGTTACCTAAAAAATGTCAGGCTCTTTCTAGTGAATTAATCCTGCCTTTTTTGTAAATACTAAAAGTCACTTCACTTCACTTCGAAAGGAAGACGACCATGGCCGATTTAAAATAGGAACTATTCCAGCATTCTCCCGTAGGGATCGTGGAATACGATGAAAGACCACAATCAAGATAGCCGACCCGGGAATCGAACCCGCGGCGCCAATGCTTATACACTCAGCCACCTTGCTCGTTTATTGTATACATGTATGCGTTTATTATTTATGCGTAGGAATTTCTATCATCGTTGAATACGTTTCATAAATAGTTCAGCCTCGGTTATCTACAATCGTGCCCGATGCATACTGCGAAATTTCCCTTTATCATTCCCTAGACGAGAGGCAAACACTGCTAGCACGAAAGCAGTGCGGGGAAGTCTGGCAATCCTCATTCATTCAACGTACGCCTACCATGCTGCTTTTTTTCCTTTCTTTTTTTTTTCTCTCGCAAAACATAATATTTGCTTCCGGGGGTTCCATTTCGCGCCCAGCATAAATTTCAGTGAAATAAGTCGCAAAATAAACAAAAGTGGTGTAGGCCTAACGGCGTGTATGGGGGCCATTAGTTATCGCCGTAACGGCGCTGCTGTCTACGGGCGCATCCTTCCTGTTTTCGGCGGTTTTCATCAGCGAAAGATTAAATAAACCCGTTTCGGGCGTTGCGTTATCTTCGGTCGCATATAACTCATCACCGCCGAAAATCCGAGCAAAAAAAAAAAAAAACTAAAACGCGAGAAAATAATTTCCGATGAATGCGTTACGACGCTTCGGGGAAATGGTTGAAAACGCGCCGCGAAAAATGACGCCATTCCGCATCTACGATGAAGCCGGAGCACATTTTAAGCCGATTTTTCAAAACTATTCACGTAGGAAAAATCGACCCGAATTTCAAATTTTCCGACTATTTTATAGGCTTCGCGCGACGAAACGAACGCCCAACGGTGTGTTAAGCCACTTCCATTAACATAAACACGGAGTCTGCCTCCTGGCGAGCATCAAAATGCGACTCGCTAATGGAAATTCCAGCCATGGGTCGAGTCCGTTGCAGTCCGTTAGATGGAGCGACTAAACGCCTAGTTTACCCTAAGGGTGCGAGCACAAAGAACGCTTACTTTCGACGTGCTTCTTTCGTGATAGTTTTCATCTTCTTATTTCCAGCTTTGGGGCGCACAATGAACGCTGATATCAGCTTGATGGTCAGTGTGCTTAGTGGCGCCACTGCATGCGTTGTGCTAGGCGAAACATTCCGCGCGTACCAGCCTCGCAAATGCACATTAGCATCTCATGATGAGCGCAGGGCTACACTTTTGACCAACAGTGATCTGCGTGCTACACTTTTGACCAACAGTGATCTGCGTGCCACACTTTTGACGTCGCTCGAGATACGTCCTAACGAGGTTCGATTGTACTGTTAAATCGCTTAAAATGATTACATCTTTGAAATTGAAACAAAGCCTCCCTTAGCCATTATTTTCTATCTAGGCTAGTTTGTGAGATGCACGCACTAACTACGACTATATTAGGATAAAACGGAAGTTAACTGGAGATTGGTGCAACCCGACTTAAAAGTTTGCCTCATGAATACGTATAATACGGAAGGAGCTGACCCATTAGTCAGTCACCTCTAAAAGTCCATTTCGTACAGCAAATGGACAAAAAACTGAGAAACGATTTTCGGTTGCACAAAGGGGATTATTGAGCAAAAAACGAACTACTGTACAAGCACCGTGTTGCGTTATTTGTATGCCTCGAGCGCCGGCTGGACGATGATTAAGTCATGCAACAGAAAATCCGAGCTGATTGCCAATAAATAATCATACGTGGAGTGCATTTCTCGGATTCAATTACTTCGGGGGTCTAAAGCAAACGAGAATTTGGGAGTTTTATCTCCATTTCTTGGAGCCAATCCTAAAAACACCCGTGCCATTTTCGCTTATATTAAAAAAAACGTGGGTTCACCGAACATCGAATTCACTTCTTTCGCTATCCCCCAGCTTTTAGAAAGAGTTGCACGTGATGAATCATAGATAGCGCTGGGATTTGAAGATACCAGCGCCGTCTGTGAATTGCCCGAAAAGACAAAGTTCATAACGAGGCGCACAATTGTTATCTATAAATACTTAAAAACTTGATAATTATAAGCGCTGAGAATTCTTATCACTGCGGATACGGACCAAAATACTGGTTAAAATTCAGACATGATTTCGTAGAATTTCCGTCTATTTTCCAGGAAAAAAAATATGTCGAATTCCAATACTTTACCTCCACTTCTTCCTTTTGCCAATTTGAAACCCGGTTGTAGAGCGTAGGGATTGCCTAAGAGATGAGGGAGGTAGTGGTATATAGACGGAAGTTGCAGATCCAGACTTCCGGACATGTTGACTAGTAAAAGGCGGGTCTCCTTAGACAGGACATCCCGTCCTAGCCAACCACTGCTGTTGCCATTCTGGGAAACTGAAAATGAAAAAAAATGGATAATTTTAATCAATTTTGTCACAAACTATAGAAAGTTGAGCGATTACTATAGCTATACATTCGAAGATTACGTATTACTTATACTTACAGAAACCTGCAATTATAAGTGTCCGTGACGTTTTTATTTCAAAAATAAGATTTCTTGGAAGTCCTTAAAATTATTAGAATTTCAATTGATAATTATTGATATTCATTTACATGTAAACCCGTTCAGATCTGTGCAGTATTTATTTTCACGTTTTTAAAAAATGATTTGTCACCGCGTTCTCTTATGCTTTTAAGTTTTCCAATACCTGCATTTTTTTTTTTAATTTTGAAGAAATTAATCCGAAAAAACTTTTCCAAAACTTTAAACCTGAGCTACATTAATAGAGTGGAAGAAAGTAAAAAAAAAGAATGATAAAATCGTAATTTCTTTCTCCGCGATTGAACTTTGACCTTTATCTGGAATACGAATCGCCTTCGGACAACTCGCGGAGATTTATGTCATCATGGAGCAATTAAGAAGTAAACGACTTCCTGCGACAATGTCCTCCAACTGCCGTAAAGATCGTTATTGACGACGACTAAAGGACGATAGCGTCCAACTGACCGCCTCCGGCTGGACATTTCGATTAAAAAGAACAAAATGGCTTCAAGAAAGAGCGCTGCTGACGCGGAAATGTTGGACATGAAATGCAATTGACCATCCTCGTCCGGTTCAAGGGTCAATCATTCAATTTCGATGAGAATGTTGCCAACTCGTCTGATTCATTATTTCTGCTTTCAGAATTCAGCGACGACACAAAGTTCCTTTCTTCAAACTTAGTCAGATCATGACAAGTTTTTAAATAAGATAAATCGGAAAATTGTGCCAGAATGCAATCTCTTTATCGATTAAAAATATGCCAATTCACTTTTTATTAATTACAGTGGAAACTGATTAAAAAAGAACTCGCGTTGTACGAACTTTTGATAATACGAACTCATTTCCAGTCCCCGTCCTACAGGGTATAGATATTGTTAATTTTTTCGTTTAAGACGAATTCCGAATTGGGGTATTGCAAATTATCAGATAAAACGAATGAATGTTCGAGTTTCCTAGCATTCACGCTATACGGTTCGATAAAACAAACTTTAGACGATATGGAAAAAGGTACGCTATAACGGAGAATTTCCCGATAGAGGTAGCAGGTCCATCTCATTCATTTCATTATCCTAATTTCGTTAAAGTCAAGTTTTCTCTGACCTCTGATAATACGAACTATATACGACTTAAACGAACAAATGTTGCCGTCCCATGCACGAGTTTTGTCTTAACGAGGCTGAACTGCATGCCCTACGAAGTTTCGATTCAACATGACAGAAATGTGAACTACTAAAATTTACTCCTAATTAAACAATGCGTCCAAATTAACTTCGAATTTCGTTGGATAAGATACCAGTTGAACACGTAATAAGCAATTCCCTATACAAAAAACACCCATAAAACAAATGAAACAAATAATTAACATAATATTTTTGCTATTTTTTTTAAGGCAAATTTTTCGCCGGAAGATAAAGGGACTTCAATTAAAAAACAGAAATGAAGTAACGTGTACGAGTGTACATGTATGCAATTAATTGAAAAAAAAAATTCATTTTTCACGAGCATTCAGAAATTAGCACTGAACATCATTAAATATTAACGAGGCAATGGCAGATTTTTGTCCAAAATATGAATAGTCACTTTTTAATACTGCATTTCTACAACCTTTTATCCTAATTACATTTCCTGATAAGGAATGAAACAAGACCAGAAAACCTTTCTGTTACGAAGATAAGGTCTGCGTAATAATTAGTAATTGAAAAAAAAGTAATAACTGAGAGAATACCGTACGAGTAATCATTAAGCAAGTAGGCTGAAAAAGCATCTTTTCAAGAAGAACACTGCATGTTGGCGACGACGCTCCTGCTTAAGAGCGAAGCAACTTATCTTAACTCTGATAAAACGCATTTCCGCTGCGCTTATTTCGTGAGCTACTCTCACATAGATTACGGAGCGACTCAATTCCCGAGTGAAATCATCGGCGATTCGCGGGACGAATACAAAAAGCCACCGTTGGTTGCGTTTATTCAGAGTATTTAAATTCGCCCGAAGCACATACGGTCATCAATTCATACGTTCGAGGGACTTGAAAACGTGATAACTTCGCTGAATTTCTAGCAGCAGACGCAAATCAATCACTGTGTCTTTTTTAAATACAATCGAACCAGGATAAGTAGAAACCCGATAAGTGAAAAAACCTGATAAATGCAAAACATTTCAAAGCCCCAAGTTTTTTGAATACGTTTTCTATGTTAAATAAACCCCGGTAAGTGAAAATCTCCTAAATGAAAAAAAACGGCTATATATGTGGCAATTATTTGCAAGCACCGTGTGCAGCTTTTGTGTATATTTAAGACCGAATAAGTGGAAATCACGCCATGCAGCATACATGTACGGCGCATTTACTTACAGCAGGATAGGGAAAATTCCCGCTTTTCAGTATAAAAAACTACATTTGTATTTGGCAACAGTGAATGCGGTGTGAGTGAACATGTGCAAGTCTTACGATGTACCAGAAAAAGCTATAAAGTTTTGTTTATATGCGTTTTTTTATCAATACAGCTGCACTGTATTTGAATAATCTGGGAAGAAACTGATCTAATTTGAGCGCATCACGCAAAAACCCTATAAGTGAAAAAAATGACGATGCCGGGTTGATTTCTACTTATCAGGGTCCAAATGTATTTTTTTTTTAAAGAAATCCTCTTCTATGTGTCTCAAAATAAAAGTCGCATTAAAGCGTCTTGTAAGTGTGGACAAGAAGGAGACGTGCCTTGTGTCTTCAAAAGAGACATCATTTTAGTGTGCAGACATTTTGGAATAACAGTCGTGAGTGATAATAGATGCTTCTGCGTGAACGAGGGTCATCTCGTATTTTCCATGAAACCTTTGCGGATGAACGATGGATTAATGCACAAAGTCGATTTTTTGACAGCCCTGGTATCCTCTATTCTAAATCTTGGAAGAGTGAATGTCTCGAACCAATTATGTGAAGAAGAATGGTTGCTCAACGCCGCGATTGTCCCTGAGATTACTCGCGCATGAACATCCTCAATGTCCCGCTAAATTAAACCTCGCATTCTTATCCTAAATCACTGGCAATGTCCCTCCAATAACGACGGATAAACCACCAATCTGCCGTAGATTCGAACGCCACCGCTTTAAAATTGAAAGCCCTTCATCCTCGTTCTTATCCTCTTTTAAATCATTTTCTCAACTTTTGCACGCATTTCTCCTTCGAAAGAAGAGCCGAGTGCTTCTCAATCCGTTCAGACGCGCGTCGCTATCATCTGGGGCAACGCATTTCCATGTTTGTAAATTATTGTCGAGCAAACCTCACTGGACAAAGCACGAGGCGTGAATAATTGATGACTTCCAAGATGGCGACTATACGGTAAAAATGCACGTTGCCTCCATTAAGCGTCGCTCACCCGAAAGGCATTCTCTCCAACGCATCACCCGTGCAATTCCATCCCACTAGAAGACTTAGGACCCCGTTGCACCTTACTTCTCTTGCCCCCACTTATGGAAGGCCAAACAACAACGAGAATATAAGAGTGCGCGTTATCGATGGAAAACTATGCCCTCGAGAGATAAATCGGAATCCGATGCAAACCCTTTAAGAAGAACTCGCTTTATACGAATTTCTGATAGTACGAACCCATTTTCAGTCCCCGTCCTATGTAGGGTAAGGTAGAATAATGTTAATTTCTTCGTTTAAAACGAATTCCGAAATTACACTTTTTCGGCTACAACGAATGAATTAATTTTCGACTTCCCGAGCATTTGCGCTGTTACGTTAAAACGAACTTTAGGACAATATTAAAAAAAATTACGCTATAAAGGGGAATTCCTCGATAAAGGTTGCAGCACCTTCCCAATCATATATTCAGGGTACGATTTCATCCACATTTCGATAAAACTTTACCGTTGAAGTCATGTTTTGTCTGACTTCTGATAATACGAACTAATTTTGATCTCTCTCGCGATTCGTTTTAATGAGGTTCGACTACAGAGTTATCCAGAATAAAACCTCCAATAATGAATACAGCACAGCGAAATGCATGTTATTTATGTTTGCGAGTAATTTCTTTTGTATAGTGAGGAATTTTATTAATATTTTACGGATAAAAGGATCACCGTTATCCTAATCCTCGTCCATTAAAAGTTTTTCAAAAATTCACAAAACTGCTGATTATCCGATCCTTGCAAAAATAAATGCAGTTTCTGGTAAAAAAAACCGATGGAGCAAGTGAAACAAAAATAACAATGCCTCGGAGATTTCAGTTTCGATTCAATTTCGTCCGAACGTGGACGCGTTCAAAGTTTGCTCCAGAGATTCGTTTCTCAAATAAATTGAGTCATTCTGTAAAGCAGGGAAGAAAAACAACGAATTAAAGTATAAAGTTTAAATGCTTTCTATTTATCTAGCGCATCATTTTGCAACGAAGTCGATTTGGTACGTTTCCAGCACCTGTCAACAACGGAAAATCCATTTCGTCGAGGGCAATAATATCCAAAACATCAAATAAAACGACTGTTAAGGCATTGATCACGGTTTTTAACCTTTCTAGCCAAACGAGTCCGAAATAATGTTTATTCAAACTCAGCAAATTCTAACTGAAAAGTTACGGAGAGTCTTAAAATTAGTGTAACGTTTACATTCGCGACGTTTAATTGCCATTTAAAAATACTGTAAATAAACTTAAGATTTTTGGCATCATGTATGCAAACACGCATTGCACAAATGCATGGCAGAAAAGTTCGCTGAGATTTCTCCGGAGCTGTGCATCGGTGCCTTCCTGCCAGGCATTGTCACTTTTAACATTGCATAAGTAGCTTATATGTACAGTTAGTTGCCACTCAAAATATAACCGAGAACGGTCTTTTCATCAAATTGACCAGAACTTGATCAGTTAATGAGCATAGGCCTACATAAATAATATTGCCAGTTGATCTACTAGCTCAATGATTCCCAAAGTAGGCAATGGGAAACTGATGGGCAGTTGGCGGTAAAAGGGTAGTAGGGGGACATTGGAAGGCAAAGGGTTACAGGTGCAAGATTACAAATTCACGCCTCCTATATGCATAAAAATGGACGCTTTTCAGTGCGTTAATTTTCGACTGATTTTATGGAAGGGGGTGGACGAAAAATTTGCTCTAACGAGGTGAGCAATAATGAAATATTTCTTCTAAAAGTAGGTAGTAGTCCGGAAAAGTTTGGGAACCACTGTATACTAGTTGAATAAAAAACAACTAAAGATTCGACCGCCAGTGAGAGAATTCCCCAAAGTTGCATAAAATCAATAAATACAATTATGGCGCTAAAAACATGCCTTCGCGTTTGATACGCAAAACTCAAAAATGGTTCTCAAGATATAATAAAATAAGTTCGCGTTCGCCGTCATTTTCAATATATAACTCAAATAATTCAATTTTCACTGCCAATAATGCTAAGATGAAATCTTGAGAAACCTCGTTAAAATACTTCGTTGTCATTCAAATTTTCAATTACCACGGGGCATATCGCTCAAATACAAATGACTGCTGATGAATATGGAAAGCATCTTTTTACAGAATCAACAACAACCACGACAACACTATAAAGAAAAGATTAAAATTTTGCTTTTCAACGATGACCGGGATAATAAAAGCCTCAAGTTCGTAATCGATAAAATTTGACGTTAACAGGCTTTTTTAAAACTATTTTTTTCAAATATGTATAGGAACACATTGTTCCATGACGTTAGTTCTCGACGAACCTTCAACAGATGGTGCCACCAGCAATAACACTATACATGTATATAATTCTTTACATCCTAGCTGATACAAAAGAGAAGGAATACTGAATAGACCATGAAAGGCATAATTAAGAAACACCAGAAAATAATTTCATTATAAATGCACCGTTGCATTGGCCATAGACCAAGAAGATGGTATTAAAGCGGCAGCCAAACAATAAAAATAATTACGCGAACTCTCTCGAGAAATATTTTGTAAACAAAAAAAAATGACGAATCCATAAGTTAGGTGCGTCGTAGGAGCGAATAGCTGCTCTAATTTGCTAGAAAATCCATGAAATTCTAGGAACAATCAAAAATGCCCCGAGGGAACACGCACGTTTCCAAGTTTTACGCGTGCATTTAATTCAAATGTGCTTTATTGATGAAACTAATAAGAGGTCAGAGCATCGCGAATTTAATCAAATTTTGAGAGATTATTTTTAGTAACGGAGAAAAGCATTATATAAACAACGAGATGAAATACGGGAAGATAACTTTGCTGCCAAGAAAATTAACAAATTTCCTTCGAGGTACTGTATTTCTGAACTGCACGCAACAGGACATTTTAGCTATACATTGGAAGCTCCCAAGGAATAACTGACTATATACGAAGTTTTGATATGTATACGAACTCATTTCCAGCCTCCGCCCTGTAGGGTATGGACGATTAATGTTAATTTCTTCGTTTAAGACGTATTATGAATTCTGATATTACAAATTTTCGAGTTCCCAAGCATCCGCCCTATATGTTACGTTGAATTGAACTTTAGACAATATAAGGGAAAAAAAAAAAACCGTTATATTAAAGTTGAGGCACCTTTCCATTCATAAACGTGTAGTAGAATTTCATCCAAACTTCGACGAAACTTTAGTCTTTATTGTTAAAGTTATGGTTTGCCTGACATTAGTTTTAGGATATATCGTTTTTCTGAAAAACGTCAACGCTATTGTCACGTGCACAAGAAAACCGTAGTCCAGAAAACTCACCCTGATTTAAAACAATGTTGAATTGTTGACGTAACTGCAAGATATCTCTTCGCCTTTCTTGGTTTATCATTTCAGAATGATGAAGACGCTCTCGCAGTTCCGCGATTTTATGCTGGAGAATCTGTTCTTGGCTGAGATCTAAAAGAAAATCATTGAAAATAATTAGAAATGGTTCAATCTTAGTTATGGTTCAAGTAGCACAAATTCCAAACGAACGATGTGAATAATTATTTGGGGCTATATTCGCGAAACGATATTCCTCGTGCTTTCATCTACATTATGTTTACTAATATATACTGTATGTCCACAGATGACACTGTTACGTCTGCTAGTCTGAATTCAAGCGTCATCCGTTGAGCTATAAGTTACGCAGAAAGTGGTTTTAGAAAGTTTTGCATCAAAATTTATTGGAGCCGTTATGTCCATAGATGGCGCTCAACGCCGTCCGACAGTACGCGATTTTAGTCAGGAAACATTCAGTGCCATCTGTTAGCATGAGACATAAAAACAAGATGGCGCTATAAGTCGCAGCAAAAATCGCGATGGCAAAACCACCGTGGCACGAGGTGGCGCCACATGACCATCTATACAAGTCAATGTCGGACACCATTTGGACAAAGGGTTCACTTACTTAATGCGAATGAAAAACCAGCAAAAATAAATCAAGCATGCTTAGCTGGGCCTCCAATTTCACGTGAAAAAGAAGACAAACATTGATCAAACACAAAAACGGATCAATGGTGCGGTATTAAGCCCTCAGGAACTACTCCTTCCTGTCACACCGAGAAGGGAGTTTTCAAAAGAAACGTCGGGTCGATTTTCTCAGAAAAATCCATTCTAACGGCCATTTGTCACGCTGCAAACGCCGATTACGGGGCAAGAGCCACATTTGTGTATCTGCTTGGTAACGTGCGCAACCGTAATAAGCTTACGGTAAATACCAAGGACTATACGTGCTGGAATCGATCCAAAATGGTTTTTAGCATCAGACAAAGAACAAAATAAATAACACGTTAAATTCGAAGAAATATTCAACATGTTTTAGCTTAAAAAACAATTATTGTTGGAAACGAAACACGTTTATTTTTGTTTTAAAGGAAAATAAAAAGATATGTCGTACATTGCATTACATCTACATCGTACATTATAGTAGCCTATACTAGTCGTAAGACCAGGCTTTGTCCGGGTTGTACTTACCGATAGCGACTTGCTGAAACGACGAAGTGGGCCTAATGAACGAATCATACAAACAAACATACATCTCTTCTTTATATACTGTATATATAGATTCATTTATGAATTTTTTTG
>JAQGAO010000942.1:0-28012 GCA_034697705.1 Ommatoiulus sabulosus | reverse complement strand
TTCATGACATTTACAAAGGAGGATTATTGATATTTAGTTTTTAAGAGGCTAAATTGCCCTTCATCCCCCCCCCCCTTCCCCCAAAACGTTTAACTTTGTCCCAAGCAGTACTGGTCTTAGATGGGGTGGGCGCAAAATTCAAGTCTCGCCTAGGGTGCATGGTTTCCTTGGAACGGCGCTGGCAGTGTACCTTTCTGGCACTCCGTGAAATTGTACTGCCCCTACATATGGGCCACACCTCAATGCTTTCATGCTTTGCAGGAAAGTTTGGTCCGTTTTCCGGACTCTAGGTCATTTCCTGTTCGTAAAATTTGATAATTTTTCGGTATTTTTGAGACATTTACATCATTTATACAACATACATTTGAAACTACTCGAATAATTCAAACGAATATTAAGTTATTAATTTTGACAAGCTAGATTTGCATTTCGGCCCACTGTGTGCCACCCTTTATGAAAAAGTCGCTTAATTCGGTCATCTCATCGCGTAATTTGATCATATTTTAACGTGTCATTATAACGAAAACGCACAAAATAAGTTTAAGCGTGTTTCGCATGAGCACTCGGACGTTCGGGCAATGCGCATGCGTGCATCTATGCATCTAATGCATCAGTTGCTGGACTCACGTGCATTTCAGCGCCTATTTTAGAAAATAAAATTTCAGTCGTTGCAGCAAACAGGCAACATCGAACACTACTTGCTACTTTAAAAAACTGTAATTTTAAAAATATGTAAAAACATGTAGGCCTACGATTAAATTAATGTATTATAAAAAAAAATAGAACAAATTAATTTGGTAAGGTCAATTTTTAGCTTGTTTTTCGACATTCATCGCCTATTTCGGTCAAAATCGCTGAAACTACATGCATATCGTGATCGAATGAAGGGGTTTTCACTTTACTTGTATGAGTTAATTTGCCCTTCGTGTCTCACTTCGAGATGTACTATGGGTTCTATGGGCTCCAAATCATGGTATCGAGGCATCCAAAAGCACCCAATAATCAATGTCATCCACCCTTGTATTGGGCAATTTTGCCAATATCTCAATAATCGTTGGAGCTAGAGCACTGGTGTAAATTAGAAAGTTGCGAGACATACATGTATAGCCAAATTAGTTTAATAAATGTTGTTTCATACATGTAGGCGTACATTCAAAGATGTTTTCTGTTTTTTTTGGACGTCCGCTCGTTAGCTTTGCGCCCGTGGACTCAGCTGGACGTGCTTATTTCAAAAATTATGGAAAATCTCTTTCTCTCAAATAATCCTAAAAGGACAATTTTTTCTACCTTTTGTTTCAATTTTGACCATAAATTCAAAAATCGCGGCATACAGTCGCCTCGCGTTTTTACGAACCTATATTGACCCCAAAATATTTCGTACAATTAAAAATTCTTAAATAGGAATGGCATTAACAAACCCGAAAAATACAATCCGCACTCACCTTTTATTTATTAGAGAGTAAAAAAATAAGTACACCAATTTGGCAACAGCTATTTACCCAATCCGTTTTGAGTCAGGTGACGTTAATTTTCACTCTTCCCCTTCTTAACAGAATTGGAAAATCCGAAATACATTCATTTAGGGGGTAATTAATCCCCGTTTCCCAGATTCAGTGAAAAGAATAAACACTATAATGACACTATATATTTATGAAGAAATTTTGTACGTGTATACGTAAAACAGAGGGTATGTACATTGTATAATTTGAGTTCGTAATTCGGGATGAAAATTAACACTAGATCTATGGGCTACTTCTCGGGACCGACGTGATAGTTCTTAAAAAACGTTAATTTCGTAAATGAGAGGTTCGTATAAACGTGAGTCGGCTGTATACGCGTTCAATTTTATTTAATCGGGGCAGGGAGGGGGGGATATCCAAAAGCGTCGCGTCGCAACAAAGCCTAAGTTAATGGCTAATCGCCAATTTAATAATGCATTCTCCGCCTATAAAATGGATTTAACGAACTCTCGTATAATTTTCGGTTGCAATTCATTAACGAATCATTAAGCCTAGTTGTCTTTATACGCTCGTTGAAAACGCCTCCTCGCTCTCATTCCCTGTACTTTTCCGCTCCAATTCTCGCTACTAAATTTAAATATCTGCTTCGTGTTTATTTTTATTTGCAGTTTTGTTTCGTCAAGTAGTCATCATTGACATTTTATCGATTCTTAAAAACCGTTACCTAAAAGTCGTTTTGTCTCTTCGGAGCGATGAAATAATGCTTTTGTCTAAAGTTTCTACCCCCGTCAAACACCTCTTCTCACGCAATGCCATCTAAGGGTGGGAGGGGGGGAGAGGGTGGCCCATACACGACGTTAAAAAGGAGGTGACCAACGAGGGTCTTCCATGAATGATGCTGGAATCGTAATACAGTGTAAGGGTGCGAGCACAAAGAATGCTTACTTTCGACGTGCTTTTTTCAGCTTCTTTCGTGCTTGTTTTCAGATTCTTGTTTCCAGCTTTGGGACGCACAATGAACGCTGATATCAGAGTGATGGTCAGTGTGCTTGGTGGTGTTACTGCATGCGATGTGCTAGGTGAAACATTCCACGTAAAACCTCGCACATGCGCATTAGCATTTCACGATGAGCGCAGGACACGTTTTTACGGAATAGGCGGCATACAATCGTGTATATGTGCATGGTTACACTTTTGACCAATAGTGATCTGTGTGCCACTCTGTGTCTTAAAAATCTGCTTTCGGATTTCTAAAAAGGAATGTTAAAAACAATCTTGAAAGCTCATAAGCGCGTCTTGTAAGCTCAGCCTAGCTCGATTAAGTTTTCTTTTGTGCGCGCCCTCATTTAAAAAGCATGCCGCATTCTTATCCCGCTTGGTGGCGCTAGTGTACGCCGAGTGGTAAGCGCCTGCAATAAGCGTTCTTTGTGCTCGCACCCTAACATCGTTAAGAAGAACTCGTTTTAATGAATTTCTGTTAGTATGAACTCATAATCAGCCCCTGTCCTAGCGAAGGTGCGAATAATGTTCGAAAATTACGAATTTTCGAGTTTCGGAGCATTCGCGCTATGTTACGTTAAAACGAACTTTAGACCAGATGAAAATCGGGAAAATCCCCGCTAAAAGTTGCAGCACCTTCCCACGGGTAGGATTTCATCCAAATATCGATGAAACTTTAATTCTTATTGTTACGAATTTATTATGAATTTCCGATAGTACGAAATCATTTCCAGTACCCGTTCTAGTGTAGGGGCGAATAATGTTCATTTCTTCGTTTAAGACGAATTCCGAATTCGTTCCGTTAAAACAAACTTTTAGACACTATGAGGAAAGGCACGTTATAACTGGAAAATCTCCACTGTAAGTTGCAGTACCTTTCCATTAATTTACGTGGTGTTAGGATTTCATCCAAACTTCGATGAGACTTTAGTTCGTATCTTTGTCATGTTTTGTCCGACTTCTTATACAATAAACAAACTACGGTTTAAACGAACCAATTTTTGACGTCCCTGGAGATTCGTCTTAGAAAAAGACGAAAAAGGAGAACCTCCTTTTCCTGAGTCAGTGAGTAATATTTATGAAATTAGATGAAATTCATAGAACGCGGCTCAACTGATAAATATATTTTTAGTATGTATAGTTTAGAGTAAATTTTATGACAAGCTATGAATTGCACGTTTCCCAAAATTCTGTGAGTTGGCCAATTTTTCGACGAGCGTTACGTTTAAATATTGTTTTTAATCGCCAATACTGTATTAAAAAACATTCCTATTTCGCAAAAATGCGGACCCCAAACTAATCTGCAGAATCTGGCTATGGATTAGCGAGAATGTATGTAACAATTGATGGGCGGCTTCGAAGAAAATTACAAAGCATTTTTCGTGCAGAAATAACAACGAACCAGCTATAGCGCTCTCTGAATATTTATGCATTAATTAGCTAGTGAAGGTCTAAGCTTTTCCTTCGCTTTTGTTTCCACCCTATTATATTTAGATTAATCACAAAATCCATCGCTATTTTCACTCTGGCTGCTTATTTAACGTCGTTTTGTTCTTGAAAATGAGCGTTTTAGCGACGTCATTCCTGAAATAACCAGCCTCGCATTGAATGAAATAGCCAAACTTCGTTAATTTCGTTCAGATTTACAGAGAAAGTCGCTTAATTCGATCACGTTGGTTCCAGCGTTTTTCCACGAAATAAGCGGCTGATAGAAATAGACGATGAATGTCAAAAAACACCTTAAAGATTAACCTTTCCGAAATAATGTGCTCTTATATGTTTTAAAAATACATATATTTAATCATATATACTTATGTATTTTTAAAATTGTATTGTTTTTAAAAAAAATTATAAGTAAAGTGTTTGACGTTGCCTGTTTCATGCAGCTTCTGAAATATATTTTTCTAAAATAATCGGTGAAATCCATCCGAGTACAGCCGCTGATGCATTCGATGCTTAGATGCACGCATGCGCAGTTATTCAAACGTATACGAGCTAATTGTGTGAAAGCTGCTCAAACTTGTCTCGCGCGTTTACGTTACGTAGACACGTGGAAATTCGATCGAATTACGCGATGAGATGACCGAATTAAGCGACTTTTTTACATCGAGCAGCATAGGAAAAAATCCGTTCTCATTGTTTTGACCGAATAAAATGGCTGATCGAATTAAGCGGCTTTCATTGTAACAAAATGTGAACTAGAAGTAAGGCTCGCCATGGTATTGGTGAAAATAAAGATAAAAAGATAGCCGAAAATGTCACTGATCAATCAGTAGCTAGTCTATCTCATATGAGTTCGATTAGCAAGTTTTCTTAAAAATAAGGTTTCTATAAACGAGGGATAATCATTGCTAAATACTGTGATTTTTCACCCATCTTGCATTGAAATGTGCCATGGAATTAATTTATGAAGTCCGGGACTTTGGGACATCTAGATTTCTATTTCAATCGACAGTGAGTTTCGAAAATGCTTTAAAAATGCAGAACCAATTCACCGATATGTACGCGTGTTCAGATATGTACGTACACTGAGGTTTAAATATTTGAACGTGCAAAAAATAACGTTTGGGGATTTAAGAAACTCCAACATTGTGGGTAAAGTAGATACACAGGTGATCACAATTCGTGTTTACATTGGTTTAAGGGATTTTGATGGCTTGTCTAGCAGTCTTGCCTATGGTGAAGAAGTATTGATTATTGTTTGCCAAAAATGTTGTTTTGGGAATACACATGTATGAATGGATTCCGTTCTACGTTTTTACTCATTTGAACATCGATAGTATGCGTTATTATTTGAAGTTGTTTTGAAGCTTCCAGAATACAGAGTTAGCGCAAATGAAAGACACTTTCAAAAGTGAACAACAAAAATACCTATTTTGGAAAAAAATAACTTATTTTGCGCTTTCACATCGCGTGTTTCTGTATAGGCAAACTCAGGTTATTTCCACACGCACAATGATGACGTCAACATCCCAATTCTCGCAGAACTGAGATAAAGAATGACTTAGGGGCCATTCAAAAAGAACGTCCTCATGTAGGGGGTAGGGGAGATAGGTTTAGTCACGGACATAATGTGGACAAGGGGATGGAAGGGGGTATGACCAACTCGGATGTCCACTTGACAAAAAAAAATGCCAAATAAAATCCGTTACCAATGTAAAATGGAAATTGAGCGCAAAAACGCATAGGTGATGTGTTGTAAATTTCAAGTCAGTAAACAGGGTACCTCCAGTCCTGGGAAACCTGAAAAAATCAGAGGACTTAAAAGCTCAGGATCCATTTGCAAAATTTCCCAGTACAAATTTGCAAAATTTTCATTTTTCTCGAAGACAAACCTTCAACATTTTCAACTGTTTTCGAGTACAGATTTGTATGATTTTCAACGGTTTCCGAAGAGAAATTTGTACAATTTCCAACAGATTCTGAGGGCAAATTGGAAAAATTCTCAACCTTTCAGAGTACAAAATTTACGTTTTCCGAGTACAAATTTGCAAAACTTTCAAAATTGTCCGAATACAATTTTTAAGTTTCGGACGTCCGAATGGGGGGAGGGTGGTCCTGATTGACCGGACACAATGCGCCAGAGGGTGGGGGAAAAGTCCAATTTTGGGAAATTTTTGAAGATGTCCTTTTAAATTGGAATGGCTCCTTATGTAGTAACTGAAGTTACTTGGATTGCGATGTGACCAAGGGTGAGCGCATTGAGCATCTTTAACTTAAAATATGAAATAGACAGCCCATGAAATTGACATTTTTGAAGGACGTTACACGCGAAGAAAGTTATATCTTCCTGTTGCTGCACACATGGAGCTATAATTTTAGAATATACATGTAACCCAAGAGTACATAATTTTTAGTGTTTGACAGCACTGTTACTAAGGGAAATGGGGGTAAACTAACTTGACAGCACTGCTTTATTTTATCCTATTTCCTGATTGGCTGTCCAGCAGAAAGAAACTTTTGAGCGTGACTGTAAAACCTATGGCGCCAGTTTCTTTAGCTAAGTACGTTGCTCAGAAAAGGATCATTTTCTATTCTTGAAATTTATCTGGATATTTATTCGCAAGGGAAATTTTTCCCCACGCACGGGGAAATATCGAGCAATAATGTATCTGGAAAGACGTTTCGGGATATAAATTTCCTCGTGTGTGAAAACTTTGAGAGAGGCAACATATGCCCTAAGAGAGGGTCAATAATGAAATATTTGCTATAAAAGGATGAAGTAGTTGAAAAAGTTTGAAAATCATTGATCGAGGTCATAAAAAGGGCATGAACAGTAGCTATTGCTGGTAAATAAAAACCAACTCAGATCAATGAAGTACTTTTTTCAATATTTTCACATTTCCCTCTCGAGCTGGTGTTTCAATCCAGCCATGTTTGCTATCTAATGCGAGACTTAGTAAACTTGCTCTGAGATCACAATGGCCCCTGTAAGATAAGCTTATTTTTGCGAGCCTCATTAGCTACGAAAAACTCGATTAAGAGCTTAGTTACTGGCCTAATGAAATCAAAGATGAGTAATCTCGGGATCAAAGATGAGTATTTCGGGGAAATATCGAGCAATAATATATCTGGAAACAAGTTTCGGGATATAAATTGTCTCGTGCGTGACGACCTTGAGTTGTTTACTTAAAAAGATGCTCAATATCTTCGGCAACTGCATTCAGTGATCCTTCGTTGCAGTGATGCGAGAAATTTTTCTGGCGTCATCATTCGTTGTATGTCAAGGCAAGGAAAACCATTGCACTTATCCGGTTTTTCATTTGTGCCAATCTTGCATAGACGCGCTTATTTTAGCTCAGTTTATGCCCAGAACAGTCGAGTATTAAAGAGGTACAGTAGCTTAATGTCTTAGTCTCATAATTTCATAAACGAGTTTTGAAATTTGTTGAAATTTTTTCTCAATGTCAGGATCGTATTCAGGATCCACAATTTTTACTTACCGTATCCGTGTACACTTGTATAACTGAATACAAATGGCGCACCTCAGGCTTACAGTAAAATTGTCCACTTGTCCGTTTTTTTTCATTTAAGCGGGTTTCACTTATCCGAGTTCGACCGTAGTTATCTTGAAAGTAGGTTGTCGTTAATTGCATTATTTTTAGCTTTAATAGGATAGTTGTTTTTATGTTTAGGTTTGGCTGTTATAAATTAGCACGGATAATGGAGTCCGAGTTGCGGGACTGGTTGTGCTGGTTTCCTGTTAAATCGTTACCAAACGTTTATTTCGGTTAGGGGCCATTCAAAAAGAACGTCCTCATAGGAGGTTAGGTGGGGATAGGTTGAATTACGGACACAATGTGGACAGGGGGAGGGAGGGGGTGTGACCAACTCGGACATCCACTCGATAAAAAAGTGCCAAAAAAATCAGTTCCCAAAGTAAAAGGGAAATTGAGCGCAATATCATATATATATACATGTAGGTGATGTGTTATAAATTGCTAAAGTCAGTAAACGGGGTATCCCCAGTCCTGGAAAACCTGGAAAAGTCATAGAACTTAAAAGCTCAGGGTCCATTCGCAAACTTTCAAATTCTCCCAGTACAAATTTGCAAAATTTACCACCTTTTCCGAGGTCATCTTTACAAATTTTTTCCATGTTTTCTCGAGGACAAATCTTCAACATTTTTAACTGTCTTCGAGTACAAATTTGTAAAATTTTCAACAGAATCCGAGATGAAATTTTTAAAATTTCCAACAGATTCTGAGGACAAAAATGGCAAAATTCTCAACCTTTTCAGAGTACAAAATTTACGGACGTCCGAATCAGGAGGGTCCTCATTGACCGGACACATTGCGGACAGGGGAGTCCAATTTTGGGAAAATTTTGAGGACGTCCTTTTTGAATGGCCCCTTGTATAATGAGCAGATAAATTTGGTAGAATTATCAAGTGCGTGTTGCTTTACGAGTCAAGGATACGGGAAATTACAAATAGTGACAATTTCAAAATATTTAGTTTTCATCCGTGCCGGCGTATTTTTGGATTAGTTTCTTTCCCCCTAGAATTTGATAATTTTAGTTTCGCACTGATTAAGGGCAAGGTTAATGCATTGCAAATGTCCGCGGGGTTTTTATGGCAACCTTAAGTTGGCTCTCGAAGGTGTAATCGAGGCTATGTCATCTGCATAAAGTAAGCAGTTATGGGGGTTTGCTTAAGAAAACGGTATCTGCGTGGTAGAAAACGAGGAATAAAATAAACAGTAAAGGATTATGGGATCACCTTGTGGTAATCTCGATGTTATTCTGGTAGGTGTTTTAGGGCCATCTGTGGCTCTGCTTATTCTGCTAAGTGATGTTTAATATATTTAAATGCTAGTAAAGTCAGGAGTTGAGTTTACAAAAAAAATATTTTCGAAGAAAGTACGAAATGTTCAGCAGAATGGAACCAATGAACCAGTTCAGCAAAAAAGCGATGTTTTTAAATTGGTGCGTTTGATTAGAGAATTTAGGCGGCATGTGTGTTTTTTAATTTTACATTTAAATGCACTAGTATTGCATTCAGATGGTGCGTGCATGTTTCATCGAGTGTTATTTTGCGTTGAGTATATTCATTTGTATAGCTTGATTTAAGATGAGCCAAAAAAATGCAAAATGGAGCGTTGAAAATACAGTCGAAACCCGTCAAGACGTATCTCGAGGGACGTCAAAATGTATTCGTTTAAACCGTAGCTATATAGTTCGTATCATCAGAAGTCGGACAAAACGTGACTTCAATAATAGGAACTAAAGTTTCATCGAAATTTGGATGAAATTCTACCCCGTGTATATGAATCAGAAGCTGCAACTTTCATCGGGGAATTCCCCGTTATAACCTACATTTTTCATACATTCTATAAAGTTCGTTTTTTCGTATCATAGCTCGAAATTCATTCAGTACTTTTTAAGCGATTTTTATCTTCAATGAATTAACCATTCGTATACCGAGAGTTCTTCTTGATGAGCCGATAATTTGTAATATCCGAATTCAGTATTTGTCTTAAACGAAGAAATGAACATTATTCGCCCGTACCCTAGGTTGGGGGACTTGAAATGAGTTCGTACTATCAGAAATTCGTATAATGCGAGTTCTTCTTATTGAGGTTCTACTATAATAGATTCATGAATATTTTAAATTTATCGCTAGTTTTAACGCTGAGAATATGTCATTGTACTGCAGAAATGATCCGAAGATCAAACATGACATGGTCTCGAGAGAGCAGTGCAGACGACGGGCAAATTTCCCAGGATCTTACAAAAAGTAATGTATTACTCCAATTATCTACAACATTGTATCAACGTAAACAAGACTAGCGATGTACGCCATGCTGCGATGTTGCCGTAATTCAAGATTTAATAATAATATTTTCAAATTAATCAAAAGGTTATCCCATATCGCTGCCCGAGGTATGGAAGTGTCTGTTCCATGTCCAGTTTTACGAGGCGTCCGAAGTATATGGTTTTACAGCATAATCGATTTTGTCCGAAGGATTTCTGCAACTGTTCTCTCAACACTATCCGTAATTATCCTTAATTCGTTCGCGTTGGTTTGCTCTGTTTTAAAATGCATATATTTAATTATAAAAATTATATATATATATATTTTTTTCAAAAAAGTTGTAATTAGTGTTTGATGTTGCCCGTTTGCTACAACGACTGAAATTTAATTTTCTAAAATAGGCGTTGAAATTCACGTATGTCCAGCCGCTGATGCATTCGATGCTTAGATGCACGCATGCGCAGTTGTCCGAACGTCCGAGTGCCCGTACGAAACTCTCAAATTTGTTTCGCGCGTTCTCGTTACGGAGAAACGTGGACAATACGATCGAATTAAGCGACTTTTTACCATAGGGCAGCGTAAGAAAAAAACCATTCGGACTGTTTTGTCCGAATAAAATGGCTGACCGGATTAAGGGTTATCGAATTTAAAGGCTTTCTCTATACTGGAAATGTAAAGGTAGAATAGACGATATACCGCAAAGTTGATGAAATCTTCCAAGAGTATACGCATAATGGGTCCGTTTTTGGGCCACTCTCCGCTGTATCGAACGGTTTAGGTGTGTGTTTTTAGCTGGTTTTATTTCGGACTCACCCTACGTGTATATCAAACCGTGATTATGATTTTTGTTTGGAAAAGCCGTCTCGTTAATAATGCTCCCTTGATTTAGTGGTAATAAAATCAATATAACAGCTCGCCGAGCTGGTAAACAAATGCACTTTTGGCCGTTTGCTCAATTTTAATTGGATCTAATTAGCATTTTCTCGGTTTAACACTCTAGGTTTCCAGCGTTAATTGCCCCTGGAGGGGTTAGATTTTACTCGGCTGGGATTCATTCGATCTGTACCCCCGAAAAGGTAGGAACACAACTAGGAAACTTGGTTTCCCAAATTGGGAAACTGCTTTGTGCTTTCACAAATTGAGAAACTACTTTCCCATACTGGAAAACTGCTTTCTCAAACTGGAAAACTGCTTTCCCAAGCTGGAAGCTTTCAAATCGGAAATTCGGGACACCACAATTCGGAAAATCAATTTTTAGGTTTGGAAAGTCAATTAGTAGTTTCGGAAAATCAGTTTCTAGCTTCGGAAAATCATTTTATAATTTCGTAAAATCAATTTTTAGTTTCGGAAAATCAGTTTCTAGCTTCTGAAAATCAGTTTATAGTTTCGAAAAATCAGTTTCCAGTTTCCGAAAATCATTTTTCACTTTCGGAAAATCAGTTTCTAGTTTCGGAAAAATGAGTTTCTAGTTTCGGAAAATCAATTTATAGTTTCGGAAAATCATTTTATAATTTTTGACAATCAATTTCTATAGTTTCGCAATATCAACTTCTAGTTTCGGAAACTGGCATTTCAGTTTCGGACACTTATGTTTTCAGTTTGTTTCCATGTTGTGTTCCCACACTTCAATATTTCTCGACATGTCATGCACGTTAAGGTGGGCACACACCGAAACCACTTAAAATGAAACTTGGTTTCTGAAGCTGGAATAAAAGTTTTGGTACCGTGCGTTAACCAACTTTCCGAATTGAGAGTTTCCAGATAATTTAACTGAGTTTCCAATTTCGGAAACCCTAGTTTCGTTAACGTTTCCTGTGTGTGTACCTATCTTTATGCGAAAAAGACAAAATGGGTGTACATTTTTAATCACCTCTTTTGGCATTCGTAACATTGTACAACCTTGAAACAAATCATGTTCTGCAAATTAGGTAGAACGATGCTTCGAGATATCATATATCGCTTTAATGTGACGCTATAAATTTTTTGTCTAAAAATTAATTCGACCTCGCGCATCCGGAGTTAAGCGCACTTAGGAACTAGGATTTCCCAATAAAATAACAATTTTTGAAAAGCAATTTTTCGTGAAACCTCCAAAACGAGCGTTTTATTCCCACCGGTTTCGTTATCTTCTCGAACGTACGCAAACGGAAATAGAAGTATACGTTACACGAAGGCGCACATACATCACGGGGGGCATTTTGCAACTTTATCAGAGCCCATTAAAGTCAATCTTTGGAGATCATAAGTTTTATTTCGCAGCTCGGAGAGCGTTAGGGGTGTTCGAGCATGATATCAAAATAAAGAGTTTAGGCCTATTGAAAAAAGGAAGTTAAGATGAATGGCGGTCTGCCAGGATAAACATGAACTCCTAACGTATTGCTAAAGTTAAATCGCGATACATTACATGAAAAGCTAGAGAAAAATTTGATATAAAAAAATCGGAGAATTTAGACACGCATTTGCTAAAACGTCATATATTCGTTAGAGCGTTAAAGTATACCCGGATTTTATGCGGGAATGCATTTCAAAATACATTTCGTTTGCAATTGCCATTTGCTGTAGGGATTTATTTTGAAAATATCGTTCCATGGGTGCAACAACAGGATAACTTTCCCGCAGTTTATTTCCGGATATAACTTCTCTCGTGTGTGACGGCCTTTAGATACTAAATTTGTTTTAATATTACTTTACATTTGCGTATACGTGTCCGGTTGGGTGTTTAATTGGCATGAAAATTGCGTTTTTCATAAAATAAGTGTTTTGAGCGTTTCAAACGCGATAAGAACGTGTTATCTTTATTATGACAGGAAATATAAATTCTAACTGTTTAATGCTTTTAATTGTTTACTTCATAATTACATGTACTTTAGACATGCATAATACGAGACACATGTACATGATGACAAATAAATCAAAAACGGCTGTGTATAGACTGGAATCCTAGAGAACTTGAACGTCCTGCTAAACCTTGGTTCACTTTCCTGCATGTTCCGAGTGTCATGCAGGGAAGCAATTGGGGCAATGGTTGATTGCCTGTATCTCCAATGGTACATGTATATGAAAAAACCAGTATGATAACTCCGCCCACGTTTACCTAGCCACACCTACACAGCTTCGCACAGTAGTAGTGCATGAGTGAAAAGTCGTTCACTTAAGTGAGTTACTCACTCCTATTTCAGTCGCTAAAGTGATACTTCACTGAACTAGTTTATCGTTCACTAGTTTAAACCGGATTTGAGTGAACTAGAGTGAACGACGTAGTTTACTTACTCACTTGAGTCCGCTAGTTCTTTTTTTCCGTTCACTCAATCGTACACTATCGTGCGGCACGCGTCATTCGTTCTCGCCGAAGGTGCCGACACGGAGCTACCCTATACTGGTCTTTTCGTATACTGTGGTATCTCCCGTCATTTTTGTCCGAATTTCGTTTCGTTTGTTGTGCTAACCCTTATTCTCCAACCTCTGCAGGTCTCCAATTTACACGTGTACGGCACAGTGCGTATTTCAAACGTTAGCCTTCGAATGACCTTGACAACGTGTCAAGGTCAGCTTGGTTTTTAATAACATTTAGCCCTCACAGTTTAGGTTACGAGACCCTAATACATTATTCCAGTCCATACAGCCGTTTTTGATTTATTTATCATGATGCACCGAGTGATCTGTTCCACCTCGTATAATAATAGTGTATTTCATCTTGCGCGTATAACATTTTTATATAAAGGGTTTACGCAATTTATCGTATTATCCAATAATGAAAAACACAGGTTTCCAAATACGTGTATTTTACTGCATTTAAAAAAAAATTTAAACCCTGTTTTTTTATAAAAATGTGAAAATTTAAATAAAATAGTGCACATCCGTTCTTCCAGCAATGAGCGACAACTCACTGGTTCCGTTTTGAGTTTAGAAAATACTCAGTCCCAAAACATCGAGTTAATAACAGAAAATTCGAAAAATGCAGTTATGTGAACTTTCTTAAAAAATAATAAAAGGCAATGTGGTAAATGTGTGATCCGCGTGCTTATCAAACAATTTAAGTATAGCTGTGTGTGGTCTAAATATTTTGAAAGCTAGTAAGATAAGCCTTAGTAGCACGTTTTTCAAGTGTTATTAAGGAAAAACGAAATGTTGTCAATCCGGTCCTGGTTTCTGCTAATCATCGCTAGCACTTTCCCTAATGTGTTACCGAAATAACACTATAAAATAAGGCGTACATTGATGCGCGAAATACATACGCGATAATTATATTCTCACGATTAACCAACCATAATTGAAAATATTGAAAAAGAAATTAAAGAAATTTGAAAATATTCAAATTGCACATACAGTATGTAATCCAGTCTGTAATAAACTTTTGCTTAAGATCATATTGAAACAATTTTTATCTCAGCCAAACTGCGAGCATTTTAAAAATCGATCGAAGCGAGAAGTCGGTTTTTCTAAGGAATTCATCCTTAAAAAATTGCCTTAAAATTTCCCTTGAGGAAATCGAGGATTTTACCACAATTTTTTATCATTGATAATTGGAAAACACCATTGCCGAACCAAATTTCATATGTCTATCAGAATGTTTTCACCTCAGTTAAACTATGAAACTCGGGGAATCGATCGAAGCATAAAGTCTGGTTTTTCAAAAAAAATTTTAGTAATGTTTATTTGGTAAACTCCATTGACTTTGGGATAAAATTATTAATTATAAAATCACCTCTTTTAAATTACAGGGTTCGCCCAGACCTGGAAAAGTTAGGGAAATTTAACGTATAGCCAGGGCCCATTTGGAAAAAATGTCACGTTTTCTCAGTAAAAATTTTCCTGTTTCTAATGACAAATTTTCAAAATTCTCCACGTTTTTCGAATAATGTTTATGCAATCAATCTTACATATGGAAATATTTTCCACGTTTTCCAACGACAAAACTGCAAAATTTGTCGACGTTTTCTGAGTAGAAATTTGCACAATTGTCCAGGTTTTCCGAGGACAAAATTACAAAGTTTTCCACGTTGTCCAAATACAAATTTGCAATACTTTCTACATTTTCCGAATACAAAATGGTCAAATTTTCAAAATTTATTCGTGCAAATTTGTTTTTTCATTTTTTATATTTTTATATTTTTATTTTCAAAATTTTATTATTTAATTTTAAAAAAATATTTTACTGTGTCGATTTAGGAAAATTTGTCAGTTTTTGACATTATCATTGGTCAGGAAAAAAATTTTAAAACTTGGAAATATCAGGGAAGTTGAAAATGAAATTTCTAGGGGAACCCTGCATCATAGTAACTCCACAATAGTTGTTCACGAGCATGCTTTCATAATTTGATGTTAGTTTTCTCCACAAGTTTGTGTTTTGACGGTAGAATTCGGCCAAGGTTTCACGGAGAATTTTTTCAAATTTCTCACCCTGCAACACTGTTCGATACGTCGCGTCGTCGTTAAAATTCAGGAATTGATCCGGAAATTTCGTCCCCTCCCAGCGACTTTTTTTTTTTTTTTGCATCAGTCTGTACACTCGCGGCACTAAAATGCAAATTGGTCTCATTTCAAGTGCAGAGCGAATATACCTGGGCGTGTTTTGCATAATAGTGACATTAAAAGGTATATTATTGATTGGATTTGAATAAATGGGGCTCACCTTGGTCGCTAGGCCTCGTTTTCTCTTCGATACCATTCGCAGTTTCCGCTAACGACCGTATATTTTTCGAGTTCCGACGCCGCTGAATTTTGCGAAAAGAATTTTCCCGAAATTGCGGAGTGATGATTTGCGGAAATCGTCAGTGCAGGTACAATAGTTCGCACCGATCCATCATCTCACCTTTTCCCCACTGTGATGCGCAAATTTTTCCTTTTTTTTTCAATAATTAAACTTTAGCACGGAATCCATGGAGTGTTCATTATTCACTTTAATTGGGGGTGAGGGGTTGATTTTTCCTCCACTTTTACCCGAATTATTTTTCTTCTCACGGTTGTCTTCTTCCTATTGATCTTAAGCGGATGTGTTGTTCCGGTTGCTCGGAGAAAATTCTAGCTGGTCAATTTCTCGGTCCAACATTTCGCAGTATTTTCGCAGCAGCTGCATTTGTTTTGGGAACTCCTTCCCAGTCCTTGCTCGGTCCACCGAAACTCAATTTTTGTTTTCAGTCGTGTGTTTCTTTTCCGAAATTTGCGCCGACTTCTTCTCAGTCTTTCACGATGATATTACGCTCGCTGTTTTCTGTATTTTTTAAATTTCATCGTTCCTATTCACCTAGCGAGGTTCCTCCCGAACGTTGAGAAATTTTCGGGCTGTCTTCGCCGTTTTTGAAAATCCTGCAATTTACGGAATTCATCGCTGGCGCAAGTCTGGAGCGTCTGTTTTCATCCCCAAATTTGCGATGAATTTTCTAAACTCGCATCATCGGTTTTTGCGTCGAATTTCACGAGTACCTCGATATTTTTTTTTAAAAAAATTGTCTTCACTTTCCTGCTACTACTCTATATTCTGGCTCGTTTTTGCAACAAAAATCGAAAGTTCTCGACCCTTCGATTATCGCAAAAACTTGTTTCCGAGTCGTTAGAGGGACTTACCGAGCGTTAAACGACGACGGTAAGGAGAAGAACCCAAAACAACAACGGAAGTAGCGTGCGTACGTTATCCGTTTCCGGTGTTTCATGATGACTCGTGTCGTGAATCTTCGTAGGTGTAGATGTAGCTGCACCTCACGCCTGATGATTGTCGATGATCCTGACCTAGGAACGAGATGCAAGAAGGACGAGTGCGGTGGCAACTCTCACATTTCCACGACTGGCGCACCGTGGACATTGAAAATCCTGCCGACACAACGTTGCGTCCAATGGGGGGAGGGGGGCAGTGACGTCACGCCTGACACGAGCACTAGGACGAAGCGCCATAGCACCGACGGAGGAGAGATAGAGGAGAAACTCCGCACGCTTCTACCTCCGAAGCTCAACTGAGCTCCACAATGCGCCTACCTTCGCTCTGGGCTCAATGCCTAAGCCCACCTATTGCTGTTGAAGGGGGAAGGAGGAGGACGACGCTAGGTGCGAACTGAACGCTGGAAGGCTAGATGAAGGGGAGAGGGGGATAAAAAATACGATGGGAATTGCGTGGAATGGGAGAGAAACGTGAGAGGGGGGGGAAAAGTACGTGGAGATGGAAAAAATGGGAGGTACAATAAGGAGAATTACATTCAGAGTGAGGTGAAAGGATAAGAGCGGAATTGTGTGGACAGAAAGAGTAGGGTGAAGGGAGAAGTGTAGCCCGGAAGAAAGGTGGAGAGTAGAGTGGACACGAAGAGGACATGAAGGATAAATATTATAGAAGGGATATGAAGCATAACTATTATAGAAGATAGAAAGGATATGAAGGATAAGTGGAGTTGAGATGATATACGAAAGGTAAGTTGAGGAGAGAGGATGCGAAGGATAAGTGGAAGACAGAGGATACGAAGGATAAATATTATAGAGGATAGAAAGGAGATAAAGGATAAGTGGAATTGAGATGATACGAAGGGTAAGTGGAGAAGAGAGGATACGAAGGATAAGTGGAGTTGTGATGATACGAAGGGTAAGTGAAGGAGAGAGGATACGAAGGATAAGTGGAGGAGAGAGGATGCGAAGGATAAGTGGAGGATAGAGGATGCGAAAGATAAGTGGAGGAGAGAGGATACAAAGGATAAGTGGAGGAGAGATGATGCGAAGGATAAGTGGAAGAAAGAGGATACGAAGGATAAGTGGAGATAAGACGATATGAAATATAAGTGGAGGAGAGAGCTACATTAGATACGAAGGATAAGTGGAGGAGAGAGAGAGTTAAATACGAAGGACAAGTAGAGGAGAGAGGATACGAAGGTTAAAGGGGGAGTAGAGAGAATGTAAGGAGAAAGAGGAGTAAGAAGGATTTACGAGGAGGACGGAGTGAGTGAGAGGCTAGAGGATAAGTGGAAGGGAGAAAAAGAGGTCAATTAGACGGGAGTGGAAGGGATTAGGGATAGAGAACAGCGGGATTCTGGGTAGATCGACAAATGGGTTTGAGAAAAAAGACATGGGGGGCGTACACGATGCGGTGAGTATGTTTGTTCAAACAATTATTTAAAAGCTTTAAAGACAACTAAGGCTACGAGCACGACGGGGAGGAGGTAGGAAACGACGCATTTTCCTGGAAGTGAGTAAGGGTGGGAGGGTTAAGAAATGAAAAGGATAATTAGGGTAGCAATTGCAGGGAAAAAAGATTGGTAGGGGGGGGGGGAAAGCTGCGTGGATTTTTTTTGGGGTCGTGGAAGCGCGAAACTGTACGCTGACAACCTAAGAGAGGATCGATCAGAAAGATAATCTTCGGGGACATTTTTGTCGTTAATCTGCTGAGCTTAAGCTGGATTGATAAGACTAGGAGTAGGGGAAAAGAAAGAAAGAGTCTTGCTTCGTTTACGCCTCCCTTTTCGCCGGCTTAAATTAAAGAAAATTGAAAAATATCGACGAGCGTGGGAAGCTGTTGATGAAGGACAGAATCACGTAGGTAAAATCTTCGGTGACGTCATCGCTACTCGCTTATGATGACACCGAATGATTATGACGTGCGTTGAGCGTCAGTGGAGCCAATGAACCGTGAATTTCATCTGGGGTGAAAAGACCTGCATTGGACAGCTCATGATTTAGGAGAACTTTTGAGTCATTAGAACTGCGTTGATTTCATCTTAGCCATGGCCCCCACGAGGGAAAGGCTCTGATAGGGCTCTAGCTTAATTGGGGCCTGTGATTAGTGGGAGAGGTAACAGGCCTTTAGCCTGGGGGCCCAAGATTAGGGGGAAGGGATGACAGGGCTCTAGCTTGGGGCCCAGGATTAGGGGCAGGGATGACAGTGCTCCAGCCTGGGGCCCATTATTAGGGGAAGGGGTGACATGGCTCTAGCCTGGTTTCGGGGTGGCGAGCCCCCAATTGTTTGTAATAAATATGCAAGTTACTTTTGTGTGATCATTTGAACTGACTTGTTTACCTAAATCTCGTAGAGAATCATTCTGCCCTTAATCTTAGGGTAAGTAGGGGGGCCCGTTTCAGGTTGTGAAAGCAATGGTCTTACGCTCTTAGCATCATATCATCCTTTTTGGGGATAAAATAAAAAACTTATCGATTTCTGCAGGCAATTTTTAATGGACTGGTCAAAATGTGACGAAGTTTATTTATTTCTTGAGGTGGAAATTGTTTTATTGCATTTGAACGTATTGGTGGGTTGAAGAAAAATCAATTGAGATTGAAAAATTGCCTGTGCAGTCTCACGTTTCTCGGTGCTGACGCTCTTATTTGGGAAAGTACGTGCAATTCAACTGGGATTGATGACGTCGTGTCGCGCCTTGTTCATTGATGACGTCTGTAGTCTATTGTTTCGGTCTATCGTGCATTGTTTTCAGAGTCGTAAGACTCGACGTGAACTAAATATAGTGTGTATAGTAATTTTAAAAACTGTATTTGTTGGATGACGTCGTAGTGTGATATCAGACCGATCAAAGTTGTTTATTGCAATGATGAAGAGAAGGTGGAACAATTAGCAAAATTGAAAACCATTATTCGGTTAACTACATGTACAAATGAATGAACCTGTCCTTAAGCGATGGTGTGACGGTCGTTGGACGAATAAGATGCTGATGTCTCGATTTCATAAAGTGACTAACTTCTGCTTCCTTCAGGGTTACCATTAATCACTTCTTGGAATATCATCTTTTGGTCATTTTTCTCGGAGGTAGAAAAGTGCGGTGTCACTGTAGGGACTTTCATAAATGTCGCCTCTGGGGCAGTCGAGTCCGCAACATCGAAGTTGTTTTCAATGGATTGTCCGTCAATAGATGTGCACATGACGTCACCCAGATCGTGGTAGTTTTGGAGTTTAAGATGCCCTAAATATCTGATTATGTCCGATTATTTGTCCGAAAAATTCCCGATTAAATGTACGAAAAATGCTCGATTAAATGTACGAAAAATGAATGGCGTCACCATCAAAATTCATAAGACGTCAAAAAATGTACGAAAAAATGCCAGATTACATGTACGCAAAAATGATCGATTAAATGTACTAAAAATGAATGACGCCATCCTCAAAATTCATATGACGTTACCTATAAAAACTGACGATGACGTCATTAGAATTCGAAAGACATTATTTGTTAAATGATGACCATGTCATCATTCCTTAAGTTATGATGATGGCGTCATCAATTTTTCCCCCAAAGTAGAAATTTAAACGCTGATCGCCACTGAAATTCAAAAACTCAACATTTTTAGGTTTGTTTCTAAAAAAAGTATTTGTAAATAAATGATTAATGCGAAATGAAATATGGAACGAATGCACCTGTAACTGCAACTTATCTATAGAAAAGTCACACATTTTGGCCGCAGTATAAAACGAAAACACTTCATCATGGCCGACCTGGGTGGAGCCAACTCACGTATCAGAACTATAAATTGAATTTTAGCGACGTCCCATCTGCAATTTGCAATGTTGCATTTCACGATAGCTGTCTTTGACGTCTGTTATTTTTTACGTATTAATATCATTTTCGCCAGGGGGCGTCCGACGCATTCGTCAGTAAATTAATCCGGCTTACTCTCGAATTGCCCTCGCCGCATCTACTCGAATGGGGAATTTACCCTCACTTTTTTTCACCACATTCATCAGAGATGCCCTATAAGGATGTCGATGACGCCACTGCCCATTTTCATTTTCCGTTTTAATAGCCATTTTTATACCATAGAAATCCCTCCTATGTTGATTAGAAGCTAGTTTGGTGGCTCCGAATGCAGGTGTCTGTTCATTCCCTCTTTATCCCCTCCCCGTTCACTTGTTGGAGATGAAAAGCCGGGGAACGCGAAATGCAAGCAGGAGGAGGAGGAGGAGGATGCATTCTCCGATCTAATATTAAATTTACTTTTGCAGTAGCTTAGCGCTGCTCGACAATTCCCCCCAAAAGCATTTCTCCCTTTCCCCCTCGCCCCTGTCGCATGCCAAGCTATATGGAGGGGGGTGGTCTTGTGCCACAAGTGCGTGATGCCACCATAACAACCAACATGGTTGCTACAGACAAATTGAGCGGGGCTCTCGTTTACCTTGAATCTAAGGTAGACTCAACGACGGGGTTGACATCGAGCGTAAACCCAATCGCAGAATTAAGCGCAAACTGAAAACGACCACAAAAGTTAGAAAGCAGACTGGAAAATAAACTGCGTGACTCATCCTGCGCAGGGGCAATCACTGCGAGCTTTGCCGCTATGCGGGAAGCCATTGATAGGGGTTTCACCCCGAATATGGGCAATCACTGCGAGCAACGATGTTATGCTGGTAGCCTTCAACTGTGCGTTCATCCAAATCGAGGCTGTTGGGTCATTCTTAAATGACGCCAGCAACTCGGAGGGGTGAATGGGAATGCTAAGGGAAGGAGGCAGCACTAATACTGGCATCACGCGTGTCTCTACACTTACCGTCAAATCAAAGATAATTCGTATTTGCAATTATCTCACCAAAATTTCTCACTAATCAATAGAAGTCAATTGGAATCAACAAAAACATGTTGCCAAAAGATAGCAACCGGGCTCAGGCCAAACCCACTAAGGTATCTTGTTTTGCATAGGTCACTATATGCCATCAATAAATAATATTTAACCAATTTTCTTTACATTTGTTTTCTTGTTTCGCATCGGTCGCTAGAAGTCAACAAAAAACCAATATACAATCAACAACAACCAATTTGTTGTGCTTATTTCTTCTTTTCCTTTATTTAGCATTGGTCATCACAATTCATCAATAAGCATTACTTTAACCAATTTCTCGTGCTATCTTTCTTCCTTAATCTTTCCATGTCATTACAAACCCTACCCCAGAAGGGCTAAGGTCCCTCATAGGGTTTTTTCTCTCTCTCTCTCTCTCTCTCTCTTCCTCTCCATCTCTGTTTCTCAAAGATGTTTTAAATTTCATGTGTCAAAAATTGTATGATCCTTTCATAAATTGATATCATTACCATCATCATCATCATCATCATCAACCACAACCATAAGCGTAACACCCGTTGCTGTCCGTCATTGACCAGAGCCAATGAAGCGCTGGCAGCAGATAGATACCCAACGCTCCTCATTTATCAGAGCTTGGGACCGGCAACAATAGTAAAATACTTCACTATACATGGCTGGGGAAGAGCGTAACTTAAACAAGGAAGACCTTATGGGAAAGGTATACGGTCAAGACCCAATTAAAATTGGGAAGTGGCTAAGCATTCACTTGAGGAGGCTGTGGTATACTACGAAATCAGAATAGCCACCCGGGAATCGAACCCGCGTCTACTGCTCCCTTAAAGAAGCAAATGTTGTGACTAATATCATTAACGTACTGTTTCGATTACTGTTGCCGCATTTTTTGGGAACAATGACATCATTAAATGCGAGGGGGAAGCCAGAATGACCATTTCAAGCATGGGTGGCTAAGTGACCGTCTTTAATACGATAGCGTAAACTTAGAATTGTTAGATAAGCCCGATTTATTGTCTAGAGGCGAATCATTGCAAGAGAAGGTTTAATAGCTCGACTTGTCGGTGGCGTAAGGTAAAATAATAAGTTTCTTAGCCACCGAAATCTGCAAATTTTGGCTTATCTTACTGTATTTGGACATCCTTTGTTTTCTTTCTTAAGACCGTCAGACACTAGGAAAGTTATATCCGGAAACGACTTGCGAGCAATTGCTGGGAAGTTATTTCGACTGAGACTATTTCCTGATGTTGCACCCATGGAGAGTTGTTTTCAGGATATATCCCTACGATATAGGAAAGCAATGGTTTCAAATGTAAATGTGGGTAAACTCACACGACAGCACTGCTTCTTTTATCCTATGACGTATATCTTTCCTGATTGGCTATCCGACAGAAATAAACTTTCGTGCGTGACTGTAAAACCTATGACGTTAGTTTCTTTCCCGAAATACGTTTCTCAAAATAGGATCGTTTTCTATTCTGGAAATATATCGGGAAATGTATTTGCGAAAGGAATTTTTTTCGACACACGGGGAAATATCGAGCAATAATAAATCATGAAACAAGTTTTGGGATATAAAGTGCTTCGTGTGTGTGTGAGTGTGTGTGTGAAGTCGTGTTTAAGCTATATTATTCCTAACAAGCATCGTTACTACGGGTATTGTAAGATGCCTCATTTATATTCTCAAACCTAAATTCAATAAAAAAATATTTAACGATATTTGTTAATTTTTATCATGATGGGTCGTCTGTTCCTAAAACTTAAAGGATGTTTAAAATGCGGGCCTTTTCGTTTCACGTTCGATTTCCTCAGTGGAGGAAGTAAACGTTGCAAATAAATTCACTCGATAAAAGTAGATATTATCTTGGCGCAGTATTTGTTTATGAATGCATTGCAAGTTGTCCTATTTATTCGGAGGCATTATTGATTAATTGGCTATACACTGTAGAATGTCTTCGGTTCTATCGAAATGAAGCGCTGTTTGTTGGTCATCTTTTCACCTTCTCTGAGCACAAATAAGTCGGTCGCCATTACATTTTCTGGTTTTATAAAGAAAGAAATTATTTGCAACGAGGAAACTTATCTATATACTGTATATAAAGAAGAGATGTATGATTGTATATGGGTGGCCTAGTGGGCTAAAATTCTTTCCATGAAGCGCCTTTGCTGAAGTGGTATTGGAGCGCTTTCAGCATGGTGGCGCTGCGGTCATGATTCGTTCATTAGGCCAACTTCGTCGGTTCAGCATGTCGATATCGGTAAATACAGCCCAGGTTTTACGGCTAGTGGATTCCATACCTTAAACACTTTTCCGTCTTTTATTTTGCTAAATACTTTGTATTACTGTCTGGCTTCTGGTAATACGAACTACGATTTAAACGAAACTAATGTTGACGTCCCTCGAGAATCGTCTTAATGATGTTAGACTGTAAATACTGTAAATCTGAAAACAATTCAGAATTGCTTTTCGTTTCATTTTGCATTATTTTCACATCTGCTGATGATTTGGAGAAAACTGACTGGAATGCATAATTTGAAGCTCAGCAAATTGTATTTCCGGTTATACTTACTTGAAAATTCAATCGATTTTTTATTTCCCGAAATTTTGCGATATCCGAATTCAGCTTTCGTCTTGGGCCTAGGACGGAGGACCATGGAAAAGAGTTCGTAATATCGAAAATTCCATTCTGCATCACTTCCACGTACGTTGATGTTTTTAAGAAACCTGACTACGAATGCAACTTGTGTTTCCGGTTACTTACTCGAAAATTCATTCTTTTTCTGAAATCTGAATTCGTGTTAAACGAAGAAATTGACATTATTCGTCCATAACCTAGGACGGGAGACCATGGAAAAGAGTTGGAACTGTCGACGAAAATGTGGGCCTGTGTTAAGCATTACAGGGTGCATCGATCGATGGGTGTTATTTGGATTCATTATTAGAGTATAGAGAGTTGGCTCGTTGTATTAATTTGATTTTTGTTTGTGTGCGAGAGCGCCTTATTCCACTCGGTGCCTGTAAATGTCACCGCTCTCCTTTATTATCCGCCAACGTACGTTGATACACGGATTTAGTGCAGCTGCTGGGAATACACGTTTATAGCGTTAAGTTGTTGCGTTGATATTGATGGACCAAGATGGCGCCCGCGAGAAAGCGACCGAATCGGGATGCTTTTATTTGACCAGGGGATACTTAATGAGCCTCGGGGGGAAAAAAGTACACCGAAAGGGGTTTACTCTCGGCTGCCAAAACCCAAATCCTTTTTGCAAACATATTGGACGCGTGGTTTCTGTCGGCTGATAATCCGTTCAGGTGATAATACGCTCACTTCGCTCACCTTTTTCTCTTCTCCTCTTTTGACGCCAACGAATGGGTAAATATTTCGCTGAAAGTATACACGGTTCTTAACCCTCCGTTGCTCGCGCCCGTATCCGAGAGATACATGTAGGCTATATGAAAGTAAAATTACTAATAACTCGTGGGCACTTTGAGTAGCTTGTTGTGTGCAGGTGCCCTCTATCTGCGAAGTAGGCCAACGTTAACGATCCAAAAACATATAAACAAACCCTCAATCTACCTAACTCAAGATCAGTGATTTTTAAGGGCATTTTGATATTCATATAGCATTATTGGCCGTGGTCCGAAAGGGCACTTTTATCCGAGAGATAAGGCGTGTATCATTTTTGTATGTTTTTTTGAATTCTGGCAGTTTTTCGGTTATTTCTGCTATTGATTTATATAATAGGGGTACTCGGACAGAAGCTCCGCGAATGGCGCATTTGGCGCCAAAATTGGTTAAGCCAGTTAAAAAATTGCGTAAACGAATTTAAAAAAAAGACGATTTAAAAATTAGTTAAATGAATTAAAAATGGCTTAAATGAATTAAAAATCAAAAAATTGGTTAAATGAATTAAAAACTGATTTAAAAATAGGTTAAATCAGTTATTAAAAATTGATTTAAAATTTGGTTAAATGAATTAAGAATGGCTTAAATGAATTGAATTAAAAAATTATTTAAAAATTGGTTAAATGAATTAAAAAATGATTTAAAAATTGTTTAAATCGGTTATTAAAAATGATTCGAAATTTATTTAAATGAATTCAAAATTGTTTAAATCAGTTATTAAAAAACATTATTTGAAAATTGGTTAAACCAGTTACAAAAATGGGTTAAAAAATTCGATCAATTAAATAATGAGCTTTAAATTCGGTTAAACCAATTTAAAAAAATTTAGATGGTTATATTGTTGTTGTTTTTTAAACCAATGAATGCATTCTTTTTGCACACGTGACTTCACGACTGTCAAATATGCCCTTCTTAAAGCTTTTGTCTGAAAACCCCTATTGTATTTTTTATCAAACATTTTCTCGCTTAAATGCATGGGTGTCCATCAGAAGTTCTCGAAGATGAATAATTATATGTGAAAAGCAGTGAGTGCTCAGAAATCCATGGGAGTCTGAGTACCAACAGAAACTGTAACCACATCTGTACTACGAATTTTTTAATTACAACTGTCTATAAAATATAGTTCATTTTTCCTTCAGTAGCATCATTATATCTTTTTAAATTAAACTAATTTTTTACCAAAATCCAAATGTATAACTTACAAGCACATAAAATGGAAGCGCGAACAATGGAGTGTTAAGTGAACATATATTTTCTGAAAATATTGCTTTATCTAACACGGAAGTGCGTACGGTTTTTTAAAATTTGTTTATCAAGAAGCTCCTAATTCCCCAGTTTGCTACTCCCGAATGTTGCTAGAATATTGATTGTATTTGAAGCAGCTGCTTTTGAGTGATGACCAGTTGACCGCAGGCGTTGAGTGGTTCACCCATCTCCGGGGCTTATAATTAAATAGGATTTTCCCTCGTTCATCATCGCGTCTTTGCCGACGTGTAAACACGCTAATTATGTGCTACTTAGTCCTCATTTGTTTGAATTTTTTAGCATATTTCTGTCGAGGTAGACGAATTGTACGTCCCTCCCATTAATTAAGATGGAAGGCGCGGACTATCGTCCGACGGTCCGAGGATGAAAATCTGAAGTTGTTTTAATATTCAGTAGCACGTGTCAATCAATGTATTAAATGTAATACATACGCGTAATGGTGACGTTACAAAGAGATCGTAACCAGGCTAAAGTCCATCACAAAAACTCGCTTTATGCGAATTTCTGGTAGTACGAACTCCTTTCCATGTTCCCCGTCCTAGAGTAGGCGAATAATGTTAATTTTTCAGTTTAAGACGAATTCCGAATTTGGATATCTATATACATTATATAAAGAAAAGCTGTATGTGGATTCCTGGATGGATAGATGGATGGAGGAATGGAGGAATGGACAGCCTTAATTGTTCCGCAACAACTTTTGATCCACTCACCCGATTGCTTCGAAATTTTCCAGCAATATTTTTCAACGCCCGAGAATTAAACTAGGGGGATTTGCGATCCCGAAAACATTATCCCTCCCCCATGCTCACACATTTTATTACAAAATGGCCGTCTAATAGGCGGAAACGTGTACGTTTCATGAAAATGCACCACCAATAATGCACCGCTTTGTTTAACCGTGTACATTTCGTGAATCGTCTGCATTTTGTCTTCGGGATCATTTCGAAATGAATTCAACGGCACAAGGTAAAGTACAGACCGGGCAAAGCCGGGTTGAAACGAATGGATTCTCGAGTTCCCTAGCATTCGCGCTGCGTTACGATTAAACGAACTTTTAGACAATATGAATAATACGTTATAACGGGAAATTACCCAATAAAATTTGCAGCATCTTTCCATTCATAAACGTGGGGTAGGATATATCATCCAAACTTCGATGAAACTTTATTTCTATAGTGTTAAAGTTACGTTTTTTCCTACGTCTGATGCTACGAACTACGCTGTAAACAAACACACGTTGACGTCCCTCGAGATTCGTCTTAACGAGATTCGATCGTATGGAAAAATTGACCGAAATAGTCTGGTTTTCGTCACGCTTTTAAACGTCTTTTCAAAAAATACGAGTTTTATCTTCGCTGAGAATTTCATATTTATGAGCATAAATCGTAGTCGTGTTTTCCGAGTGTGTTTACGAAATGTATCGGGTTAGCACGCAACGAATTTAATGGGTTTTTTCCGTTTTTGAATCTTATCTCTCCGGCGTTGAATTACGCAGACACGCTTTTTTTCGTGATAAATTAGATGTTAAAGTTCGGTAGTTCATAAAACGACGAAGGTTTTTTATCTTTCAGCTTCTTTCTTCGGATGTTCCGCGATACGTAGAAATGTTTTATTAAGCTTTTGATACAACCAATAGAGCGGCTTTTATGGATTTGAATAGCGGATATGCAAATGAGCTTCTTCTATCTCAGCCAGAGTACTTTGTTCCCGAAGCCTCGCGTTGAAATATGAGCTCTTCAGCTAATAATAATTTCATATCGATAAAAGCGGCTCTGGTTTGTCGCTTCTTCCGAGACAACTTCGTTTTGGCTAAGTGTTTGATTAAAAAAAGATGTCGCCTTCCGTGAAAAATATTGGAAAATTGAGAATGTTTTGCTCCTGAGAAATAACATTCCCTGACCGATTAAAATTCGAAATTTGGTAATCTGCGATTAGAATTGGAAAAACGTGGCAGGTTTTTCAACTTAAAATTCGATACATTTCGAAATGTAATCGAGGTATACATTTTCTTTAGGGCCGGTTGCACCAACAAAGGTTAAGAATAATCCAGGGTTAACCCACTGTGTAACTCTAGGTTAACCCACTGTTGTGTTGCACATGCATGGGTTAGGTTAAAAATGAAG